>JAPSES010074899.1:0-10124 GCA_029822895.1 Maxillicosta whitleyi | reverse complement strand
GTGTTCAATATTTTTTTCCTGTGTTATTGCACTTAATTCCACATAATCATTATTTATGGACTTGAATCTTGTGATTTATTTTCATGTGTGGATTATTTGAGTTAATACCAGTGTCTGGAAGAAATGTCACATGAATGGCATCTTTAGAAATAAATATAATGAGAAAAAAGTTGACGTGTCCAATACTTATTTCCCCCATTGTATACATCTAAATGGTGAACCACTTGAAACAGTTTTATTCAGTTATGACTGATCAACAGAATGGAGGCTAAATAAATAAATAATAATGCCATGGTAAACTATATCTCTGCAGGAATGCGTACTTTATCCCTTCTTTACTTTCATCTGTATCCGGTTCCAGTTTTCACCTCTCCTGGCAGCTTCTTATTTAGTTCATAGTATTTTGTAATTAAAGGTTTGAACAGAAGATTCAGGTGTGGCCATGTTCTGACATTTGTGCTGAGGTCTGTTTCGCCCTAGAAACTGGCCATTTGTTCACTTGAACTGACGCTAGCTAACAACTGTCCCAGTTGCCTACATCCATGGGAACAACCTGTGCGTGAATTATTACCAACTATAGAACTTGGGTCAGTTTCTCTATGAAAGTCGTGATGCTCACACCTGAGTTCCTCAGAGTCTCTGTTCTGTAAGGCTACAGTCTGTACAGTGGAAATAATGTACAACACTAGCTAGCATTAGCTTAGAACAGGCACTGTCAGCACAAAACAGACTCCAACACAGATCATACAGTGGTACTAAAGCGCCTCTAAATCTTACATATTGAACCTTGAATGTTGACATAGGTCCGTCTTACTACAGTACCTTAATGGGCATGTGGTACCATTTGTGTTCCATGTACATTTTGTGACATCATGTTAATTTTTATTAGGGCTTCTTTGTAAAATCAGACAGAAAAACAAACAAGGTTAACAGTCAGTGATTTAGTGGCCCCTGAAGAAGTGGACATACTCTCGATTTTTGCTTTTTTTTTAAATTTTTTTTTTTAAAGTACTTCAGAAGAACATCCTGTTTTAGAAACGGTGACATGTACTCTGTTTAGTTTACCCAAAAGTCCATATTTGCTAAGCAGCTGCGTGAATGTAAATGTATTTAACAAAAGACAACCACGGTGTTTCAGGTTTTTTTTTTAAACTTATAAAATACTTTACTACCGTGTTCATATTTCACCATAAATAAAACACACAAATCATTCTCTTCCACACAGAAAAGTGAACTGTCCTAAAATTTAAATCAATTATTTGGTTTTCGGTATTACATAGCTGAACACTATTTTAGCATACTTTGTTAGATATGTATAAATGTCACTGCAAACACTGAATATCATGACTGAACACTTGGTTTTTAACATGTTAATTTAATTCATTCCACAAAATAATGTTACAAAACAACACAATTAAGTTAACAAGGAACAAAAATATATGTATTTACAACACATTAAGAGTAACACCACTTAAAAGACATTTATTCTGCCTTTCTCATTTACATTTCCAATAATTGCGCATCTTCCAGTGAGACGTGCACTGGCCTGTCAATCAGCTGGGGTGGCACTGACACCTGAGGAGGTGTCCAATCAGGTTCCAGAGGTGGACAAGTGCGTTAGCAATATTTTCCTCGGTATGACCCACCCTACTCGCCTCTGATTGGCTCATCCGGCCTCATGCTTAAAGTTAACCAATCAATTTAGAAGTGGGTATATGCAATGATGACTGAAAAATAAGTAAGTATACTCTGGACTACACCAGTGTTAACAGTCTATGTAAGAGTCATTTTACCCAGCTCATGAAATGGCAGTTAGCCAAATAACTTGATAGGGGATTTTGTATGGATTAATACTATTTTTTTCCCAACTTTATTGGGTGACCCCTTGTGGAATTACAATAAATCAACTAAAATGATAATGACGCTTCATTCTAAGTTAAAGCTTTTGACAAAATGGCTGGACTGGAAGACCAATCCCAAGTGTAAAATGATACCAAGTACTAGAACACACTTAAAGGTACTAAAATTGAACTGAACTGGACCCACTGTTTACACACATCTGTATTATAGCATCATAATCACCAGAGTCATGTATTTTGAGAGACGGTCTATAATAACAATGAGTCTTATAATCTTCCCACACTGCATCAGCTGATAGTTTACATTACTCCTCTGTTAGCGTAGCTCTGTTTATAGACAGAAAACAGTCACAGCAAAGCCATTATCCACATTTGTTTTCTGTGGGTTGTCGGTAGCTGCACTAAAGATCACAGTTTAGTCTGAACTGTGGATCAACAAATGACAACTTAGCAAAAAAACAAAACTTCACATAATAACATTATACCTTTAAAAGCCTCATACTCAAACTCACCTGTTTTGAAGAACCACTGTGATTTCAGTGTTCCTTTGTGTTAAAGCTGTGTTCAGTGGTGAAACCAACAACAGTACTTGTAGCTTCTATTACTCTGTCTGCTTCTTACCTGTTGTCATCCCATCTCATCACTGTCTGAGTCTGTGGTCAAAGGCCCTGTGGTGTTACTTTTCCTCACCATGGGAGACCAGCTGAGTTACTCACCACTCCTTCTAGTGGTTGCATAAATCCCTCAACCCACTGGTGCAAATAAAATCCATGCATAGCTTATAATATCTTGTATTTATGTCTCAACTTCAGAACTCTAATTATAATTTTAGACCATTTTTTTTAACCCTTTAAACCCTGAGATATTGTTTCAGTGTCATTAAAGCTGCTGTGTGTGTGTGTGTGTGTGTGTGTGTTCCTTTTCTTCAGTGATTTTGTTTTACTGTGTGTTTTAGGGTCAAAACAGGTGGAATAACAGAAAAAGACAAAGACAGGGATTGAAGTTTGACAAGTTTTTACTAAAAATAAAAAAAAAGGCAGGGGCGGGGGGCACACAGAATGTACCTCAATAAGAGATTTAGGATGGTCAACATGAAATGTGAACTGGAACAAACTGAACAACAACAAATATTTGAATTTTGTCCCAGTAGTTTTTGTTTTGGGGCTCTCTCTCTCTCTCTCTTTTTAAAAAAAATTTTTTTTTACTAAATCAATCCACCTGCTTTTGGCACCAGGTTGAAGTCCAAAAAGCAGCTTCATGGTCAAAACTCTGTAAAAAAAACAAACAAACAAAAAAAACAAGAAAGTAAAATCACCACAACACAGCAAAGAATAGTAAAAACACAAAAAGGAAAGCGGTGTTAAAAAAAAAAAAACATCTTTTTTTTATTATTTATTTATAGTGAGTCGGCCTCACTCACTGCTCTGTGTTTTTCCTCCCAATCCACAGATGGCAGGAGGTGCACTGAGCATGCTCAGATGTCTATGGAAAGAATAAGGTCTATTCCATTATCACATTTGGAAATGTTTCCTACTGAGCAAAAGGTTGAATTTTTTAAGGAATCTTTCAAATAAATCATACATTCAGAAAGCTCACCACTGACACATCAGAGGTTAAAGGGTTAACGTGTGAACAAACAAATATTACATATAGTCCCTTTTAAGGAAAGGTGTATGGTTTTACATTAAGTTGTCATAAGTGGCATTTCCATTGACCCTCAAATTGTGCAAATATAACTTACAGCATAAAAATTTGCCTAATGTTAAATGACAATTTTTTCCAAAACTCTTAATGAAAGATTTTTGTGCTGGCAAGAGATAGGTCTTCAGGTAAATTGGTATATCACCCTAAACTGCAATGGAAAGACTTTTTCTGCAACTCCAGTCATGTGATTAACAAGAAAAAAGAAAAAAAAAGAAATGTTGATGGAAATTACAAGCAAAGAAGAGTTTTAAAAGAAACATGCTGTGGTATGTGTGAACACCAGGAAACTGATTTTCTTTTTTTTTTTTTTAGTACATTATAGAGGGTTAATATATAATAATCAGGAATATATCTGTCAGTCAATATGATATTTATATTCATGTATCAACTGGCCATAATATATGAACAAAGCATAGCATTTGTTATTTAATGGAAACACATTATGCACTTCTGTTTTTTTGACATTTGGTGAATATCGGTAAAGTTTTGCGCATATATCCATTGAAAAAGCCACTGTAGTTGAGTTTCAAAGCCTTCATTTAAGTGAACAGGACATACGTCTGAGTGGAGTTCCTTTGTTTCATCCTGGTACTGTGGCTGGCTAACACAAGCACCAGCCAGCGGGCATGTTGCCAGTTGCAGTAGCTGCACTGACCATTATACATTCATCATTAACTACCCACCCACTGTACTTTACAGGTATATTTTAGGATCCTTTTCATCATGGAAAAGATAGTATAAATATAAACATGAATAAATGGGTTCTTGTTTTAATATAGAAACTATTTTAATACTTTATATTCACATGTTCTCGGTGTTCACATGGGATTTAGTCAGTGCAAGGACATCCGCTCCATGATCAGGTTTCATCAATCTTGGCATATCTGCAGAGGCCAGCACAAAACTGGGAGTGTATGGGGGTGTGGCAAAACCTCTATTCTGTACAATCGGGAACAAGATGAATATATTATTGGTAGGAGGAATATATAAACTGTGGGCAGTTCTGGGGAGGTACCAGTAATGACTGAAAATCAGCTGGTCTCATCCCCTTTAAAAACAGCAGGTCGTTCACTAATGAGGAGGATTCAGGATGGCATGTCCTGACAGGAAACTGATCTTGTCCAGAAGGTACACAGTCTCAAGTGACTAATACTAAATGTATTTATAGGTAATATGAATATGTGGTCAGTCTGCTTAAGGTATGTCCTTGCGCTCTACTTACATTGGCCTTCTCTGGTTCTCATTACGAATGGACACATCAGGTATATATATGCAACTACAAGAACAAACCTCCCCAAGGTCAACTGTCCACTCCTCTTCTCTTACTCTAAATTATTATTATTATTATTATTATTATTATTATGAAAACAAAAACAACTTAGGCTATGTTTTCCTCCTTTTTTTTTTGTCAGGTCATGTAAATGTATCAGGCTGATTAAGGGGAACTTTGGTGCCCAAGGTGATGGCTTTGCCAAATGAGCTTCTACAAAAGGTAATATAATTCTACTAAAAATTACAAACAGCGTAAATCAGAGAATGTCTTTAGGCAAAAAATCAGATGCTGCTGGGTACAAAGGTATGTTAAAGGTGCAGAATGTTGTATCCTGTTCAAACCAGAGACAGTAATTCTATTCAATCACAAGCTTCATACAACAAGAGATCAAATAAAATAAGTGAACAATAGTTGGCTGAGCTGGTGGATGGACCAGAGGAAAGACCTCAGCTCTAAAACGAAGCCAAGACAGAAGTATTTGAAAGTTTAATTCCACTGTTGTTCACGGGGGGTGGGGGGTGTTCTCCTACAGTTACACCGGCCTTTCTGGTTTTCGTTATAAATGAACACATCAGATACGTATATGTGGAACTACAAGAACAAACCTCCCCAAGGTCAACAGTCCACTCCTCTTACTCTAAATTAAAAAAAACCTAATTGTATGTTTTCTTCTTTTTTGTCTGTTCATGTAAAGGTATCAGGCTGATTAGCTGAAGTTCCACAGAGGTCATTTTTAAAATAAAATTCAACATAATATGACAAACAACGTAAATCAGACAATGTCTTGAGTTACAAAAAAAATCAATTGTTGCTATTATCAAAGGTACGTTAAAGGTGCAAAAAGTTGAAATTAGATACACAGTAATTCCATTCATTCAGATTAATCCATTGGAGCAGGTGGTAGACCAAAGGGTTGGTGGTTCAAACCCTGGCTCCCACTGTCCACATGTCAAAGTGTCCTTGAGCAAGACCCTGAACCCTAAATTGCTCCCAGTAGGGTTTGGCAGTGCCTTGCATGGTACAGTAGCACCTACTAACTGGTGTATGAGTGTGTGTGAATGGGTGAATGTGAGGCTTTGTAAAGTCCTTTGAGTACCAAGGTGTCAACAGTCAACAGTTCACTCCTCTTATTCAAAATTATTACCACCCCCCCCCCCCCACACACACACACACACACACACAGACCTACTGTATTTTTTACTCTTTTATCGTCAGTTCATGTTCAGTTTTTGTCAGTTTTCGGTTTAATTAAGTGAAGTTTTGGTGCAAAAGGTCATGGGTTTCCCAACTGAGCTCCCACAAAGATGCATTTTTTACATAAAATTCTACTTAAAATTACAAACAGCGTAATTCAGAGAATGTCTTGAGGCAAAAAATCTGATGCTGCTGGGTACAAAGGTACTTTAAATGTGCAAAAAAAAGTTGTATCCTGATTAAACCAGAGACAGGAATTCCATTCAGACACAAGCCTCATACATTTCATGAAACAGAACAAGAGATCAAATGAAACATTATTTAAAAAGTAAAAAATAATTAGCTCAGCTGGTGTTTTCGACCAGGGCAAAGACAGCAGCTCTGAAATAAGGCAGACAGAAGGATTTGAAAGTGTTCAGTTTCCTGGATGCTGCACTGAGTGGGGGGGCGGTGTGGGGGGCTGCACTGCAGGGGGCAGCTGCTGGCTCTGGGCTGTGTGCCCATGAGAAAGTTGGTCAGAAGTGGAGCCTGGGCTGGCTGCCCTATGGTCTGCCGCAGGGTACGGGGGGCCAGGACTGAGGTATGTATGTTTGTGAAAATGCATGCATACATGTAGGCACTGGTGGTGCTGGCCCTGGGGTGGGAGGCCCCTGGACCCGTGGGGCTTTGGAGCCTGCTCCTTGTTTGCCCCTGAGCGGCTGGCCCCTGGTGGGGGTGTGGAGGCCGGTGTCTGTTGCCCCCTGGGGCCTATGCTCAGCTGCTGTGGGGCCTCCATCTGGGACTTTCCTTGGTTGTCTTCAGGGCATGTGCGGTGCCGCCCCTCAAGGGGGTGGGTTGGACCCCTTCCTCTGTCGTATCCGCTGGCTGGCTGGGCCTCGGGGCCCTCTCGGTTGGCACCTGACCCTTGGAAGGAGCATGTTTTTGGTTACATGTCTATGTTCACCCCAATGTCTTTGCCTTGTCTTTGCTTTACTCTTTCCTCTGTCACAGCAGATTCATGTGAACAACTGTTGCTATGTGGATCTGTTACAGCGTTACTTTTGCGTGTGTTGTTTAGGATGTTGTTTATGTTTCCTTCTGTCTCATTTTTGTTTCAATGTAATTTTTTTTTCTGTGTCCAGTTTACTTGGTTCTGGTTCTAGTTACTGCTACCATTATAGTTATCACTCTGGTTGTTATTGTTGGTATTATTTTGTGATTTAAAGCTAATCTAATCTAACCTAATCTAATGTAACCTAATCTACTCTTGCCTAATCCAAACTAATCTAACATAACACAACCTAATCTAATCTAATCTAATGGCTCTGGTCCTTCATGTTACAGATCCAAAAAGCCAACATATTAACAGCCAAATTACTACTGGTTTATACAGCAGCATTAATTCTCATTCTCATTATTTATTTTGTGTCCAGTACATGATAACATATTTAAAGTATTTTTTTCCAAAAATTTCAAGTACCTCCAAGGGATACGTATATCCCAATTTGGTAAAAACTGAACTAATTCTATCAATCCATGCAAATAATTGGTGTAAAATGCAGTTTATCATCTTTTCATGGTCATCAGATATGACCCATTTGAGTGTTCAGAGGCTCCGTAGTTACCGTGGAAACACCATCATCTTCTATAACATTGATTCACCAATAAAAACCATGGAGTTGGATTAATGACACAATGGGTTTATGTTAATTTAATGATATATTTTACAGGAAAAAGTCAGTATTTTTTCATTTTTCTCTGTTTTGATAAAATAACCATTAAATTTACTCTGAGCTTTAATGAACATCTATACAATCAGTGAGTTAAATGTATGAAAATGCATGGATTACACTGGAAGAAAAGAGGATAATATTACAATAAATGGTGATAAATCATGTTAGAAATGTTAAATAAACAACTTTCTTTTAGCTTTTCCCTTCAAGGGTCGCCACAGCGAATCAGATTCGCATGTTGATTTGTCACAGGTTTTTACATCGGATGCCCTTCCTGACACAACCCTCGGGCTTGGGACAGGCATAATGAGACACTGCCCCCTTGTGGCTACAGGTATAGGGATGTATAGCGTAAAGGGCCTTTCCCAAGGGCCCACTTGGGTCTCAAACCGGCACAAAAGCCAGTGGCGTAAGCTATTTTAAATAAAGATATATAAAAAAAATAATATCGGAACTGCCACAAAGGTACCAGTGGGGGGGCTTTATGGGTTAATGGATCATAGCCATCATCATCTTCCCACTCAGAACAAGCAGCTTGTATTGCACTGTCACTTGGCAGACTGGGAGGAATAGTCTGTCTTTCATTATAAACATGTTTAGTCTGTGAAGAACAAATTTAGGCAGCGAACATCACTTCACTGAATTCATTATAAACTTCCAGAATGTGCAGGGGACGAACATCTCCCCTCCCACTGTCATAATCTGTAAAGGAATGTAATGTGATGTGTAAATGTAATGTTGAAGGTACTTAAAGCCTGGCAGAGACAGATGTCAGTCTCTCAGATGAGCCGTTCGTTGTGTGGAGCTGTGATAGCACTGAAATGGAGCGGAGATCGATGAACAGACACAACACGTCACTTAGTTTCTCAGCCTCTTTGCTTTTCATGGTTATAAATAGAACCTTCGGATCTCTCTAATTCTATTTCCCCACACTGTAGCGAACCGCAGATAGAAGAGAAATGCCAGGAAAGTGAAGACACAGTCAATGAGACGCAGAGGGAGCGCGCTGCCTCCTCCCACTGCTTCTGAATGATTTTGTGAATGCACTGATTATTAAATGCAAATAATCCTTTGCCTGTGATGAGTTTGAGCTTAATTTGGTTCGTTTTAACAGCTAGCGCTTCACTATTATACAGTGTTCTCCAGGGTATGTGATTCCATGAGTGTTTTCGTTCTTCTGACCTGTTAGAACTGCACCCATCTGTGTTCTATCGATTTAAGTGATTCTCAAGTGGTGGGTGGGGACCCAAAAGTTTGTCGCAAATCCATTTTCAGTGGGTCAGAGGCCTTTGTCTGGGTAAAATATAATGTTAAGAAACACTAGTTGCATTTTTAATTTAACTATTGATTGAATTAATTTTTCATGAAAACATCAAGTTTGAATGTAAATTGCCCATAGGTGTGAATGTGAGAGCGAACTGCAATGAGCTGGTCACATGTCCAGGGTGTACCCCACTTTTGCCTATAAGTATCTAGGGTAGGCTCCAGTGACCCCCACAGCCCTAGTGAGGATAGAGCGGGTTCAGAAAATGAATGAATGAATGAAAGAATGAATGAATGAACAAATGAATGAATGAACGAACATCAAGTGAGTTAAAATGGCTGTAACTGAAATGTTCTGGTTGTTATGTCAGTTTTATGATTAAAGCTTGAATAAAAGACTGAATGCACTTCTAATTTTTAACTAATTAATTTCTGCAAACATTACATATGGGTCCAATCCCGTGCCTCAGTGAGGTCCAGAAGCATGTTGGTTTTTAATAACTATACAGTGATTCAGAGAGATTTTATAGACATTTTGAAGCTGTAAATACTGAATATGAGTGATTTTTGGCAGCTTTTGACCTCAGAGCTGTTGTTTTATTGCATGTGTTTACACTTTAGCAAGTACTAAATGGATGGTTTATGGCAAGAGGACGGAAACTGTTGTCAGGGCAACCAATGAGGAGGTAGATGACAATGTCCAATAAACTTTGAACTTCAGAGTAATCCAATGAATGCCTTACAAAGGGTTCAAATGTACATAATTTAGTGTTAAAGGATATATATATCCAGCAGTCAAATATGGAGTGTTTTAATTTTTGCTTAAACATGTTAATTGATGGAAGATGTGAGAGTTTGGAAGACTTCTGAAGTGTGTTCCAATCATCTGCTGCAGCAAAGTGAAGGGAATTGTTGCTGAAGACAGAGTGGAGTTTGGGAACAGTTAGTGTTATGAAGTTGTTGGACCTCAGGTGGTAGTTATTTTGGGATAGGTGCAGAAGGTTGAAGATATGTTACAGTGTTTTCCTTAAAGGAGTCCTGGTGATAAACAGGAACCAGTGATGAAGATGCTTGGGGGGGGGGGGGTCAGATATACTTGTGGAGTTCACGGCTATCTGA
>JAPSES010074898.1:0-10125 GCA_029822895.1 Maxillicosta whitleyi | reverse complement strand
AGGGTGAAGGGTGATGTGTAACCATTAGTGACGAACTCTAGGTGGAAAATAGAGCCCCGCAGCTGTGGTTTATAAGCACTTTACCGAAACAGGTTTCATTTGAATTTACTACCTTATGTGTCACTTTAAATGAGCAGAAAAAGACTAGAAAAAGATTAGCATCTTCATTCACATTTGAGGTGTGGGCATTGAATTGTACCTGAAAGGAAAATTTTGTATGATCCGCTTCTCCAAATAAACAAGTAAAGGATGGGGGGAGGAAGACAATTAAATTGTTGATCTTGACTGTCGTGGAATACAGCGCCAAGGGATTCACATCCCTTTGGGGAATAATGTTGCTGAGTGTCAAACAATAAATGGAACAGGAGTAAAACAAGAAATTCTCCACACAGGTATAGCTTAGATAGATTCTATAGATTATATAGATTAGATTAAAAAAAAAATTAAAAAAATTATTATGCAGTCCAGCGCAGTACATACAGGTTGGATCAAATATATAGCAGATCCAAAATATGTTGACAGCAATAATCTCCTGAAGTCCTTATTAAGTCTGTTGCAGTCTGAGATCCCAGATACTCCAACACTTTGCCAAAGACGTCCTTCTGATCGTTAATATAAAATCTTAGTCTTTCCAGAGAAATACAGTCTGATTTCAAATCCTTTATTAGATTTTATTTCAACCGTTTTGACCTGATTGATTGTGACCTTTTGAGCACTATTGCTGTTTGACTTCTAGAGAGAGATACAGAGAAGATAAATACCCACAATCCCTTGGTGTTACCAGTCAGGTAAACACACGTCTTAATTACAGAAAGAATAAAAGAAAAGTCATAATGTGCAAAAGACATGCTATTAAGAAATGATGTCCTAACATATTAAATGTAAAGAACATCAGGCCTGATTCTCCACTAAATCCTGGGTTATTCCTGTTTTTACTGTATATTTACATTATTGTATCTTAATTGTCAGTCAATTCATTTCTAACTAAATGTTTGGTGTTCGTTTTTTTGAATTCGTTTCTAAAACTATTCAGTAATCATTTCAGGAAAATTATCACCTCTCTTAAAGAGCTCATATTTAGTTAAACTCACTTTTATTAGTCTTTGGTTCATTAGTTTGTGTATTTGGAACCTAATAACTCAAGTTTGAGTTTGTACCCTCCAGGTGCTGCGAAGTTATTTTGTATATTAATTTTGGCAAAAACCAAGTGGATTTCTACAACCTCTTTTAATTCCTGCTTAATTTATGTTTTATGACTAGTTATGTCACAACATTTGCACATATAAGGTCAAGACTTCCGAACATTCCACTAAGTACGACATAGTTGTTTGTCAGCAGCAGTGGTTGGAGTATAAACTGAAAATATGTCCAAACTTTGAGCCAATTAGCTAAAATGTTTAGTTGTTGGTTTTATTAATGAACACAAGTGGTTGAATGGGACAGAGCAGCACAACCAATAATCTGAAGGGGGTGGGGTCTGAAGTGGCTCATGTGGATTTAAAGGGCCAGCGCTCATAACCTTTCTGGTGTCATTACTCAGAAATAGGGTTGAAGTGGGCCTGTGGAGTTGGATTAATGAAAAATTCAGACCCAGGTAGAACATTTTACACGAAATGTTTTAAAATTCAGGAAAATAGGAAAAAGGAAAATATCACTCTAATAATGCTTCAACTTTCACACTTCCCCCTACCTCATACAGTACAGTGACCTTGACCAGCTGCTACATCATGACACTTTGACTGAACTGAACTGAGAGACAACGGAACCTTAGAGTAGAAAACCATCACACCCACAAACACATTCACACATACATCCATTCATAACTCCTCTGGGTGTGCAGTGTGTCTCAATCTTTCCATCCACTGACCAAACTCTTAAACTTTTTGCATAATGTTCACAAATACCCAGAACAGCCTGCACACGCCCGGCAAACACCTGGCAGATGCATAAATCCAGCTCCAATCTCATCCCATGATCTAGCTAATGATCCCTCAGCACATCAGCGGTAGATTACTGCAACAGATTATTGCGCTGCTGCCAGCATCCACAGTCCTACAATCACTAATCCACAGCAGAGGACGCCACTGTGTATAAGGGTCGACATGACAGCCCACACCAAAGCGCTCACACAGGCCTTCTGGGGTCGGGGCATCCTAAAGGCAGAAAAGAGGCCTGAAATGGAAAGGACCTTTTCTTGAACAGTCATTTTGACCTTTTTTGTCAGCAGAAGTTGCAAACTGTCAAGAACACAATCTGCTCAGTGATGAGTGTAATTACTTAGTCATGCAAGTTCATTTGGTAACCATGGAACCAGGACAGGGATTTTCCAAAGTAAAGTGAGGCAACATAAGGCAGTTGTGTTGTGGTAGAAGCCTATCCTCTGTAATTTAGCAAATAAAATGCAATAACTTCACTCATAAAGACCCAGTGCTAAATTTGTCTTGGTTCTCAAATTATTATTTTTTTTCATCTCTATTTAATATGTCTTAAGTGCTTTATTGTAATGTATTAGAACATTATCTTATGTATCACTTTTCACAGTAAATCATTTATTTTCCTGTATTTAAATTTCTATACTTAATCTCCTGAAACCCAACAAAGTACAAATTTGGCTTTTTTTAAATTATTATTATTAAATAATTGCCTATATTGGAAACATCATGATGCAACAGTTTTTTCAGATGCATTTTTTTTTAAAACATTTTCATGGAATGTCCTTTGCAGTGGACAGTTTTTTTGTTTTTGTTTTATAAAAATGTGAAATAACTGGGTCTTAGGAGATTAATTTAGATGCTCATGGGAAAAAAGAATACATTCAAAGGTTATTATATCAAAACAGACAAAACTAATGAAAGAGATCATGTTTCAGTAAAATATATCATTAACTAAACATGAACCAACTCCATGGGTTTTACTGGTGAATCAATGTTGTAGAAGATGACGATGTTTCCATTTTCACCACAGAGCCTCTGAACATCCAAATGGGTCATATCTGATGACCATAAAAAGATAACAAACTGTATTTTACAACAATTATTTACATGTATTGGTAGGATTAGTGGATCAACAGGTACTAAACAGTTTAGTTCAGTAGATGGTTTTGGTCGGTGGTGGCTGTTTGGGTCCTTATGGGTTCATAACCTGCCTTTTTTTCCTGCCTGTCTTGTCATGGTTTATCCTGTATGAAGTGTTGCTGCAGTCTAATCTTGCAGTGCTAATAATCAGTTATTACTTTGCTTTTTTTAACATCAGAGAAGATTAATTTACACACAAGCAGCAGCAATGTGCTTCTACTATAGTGTCAGCTTCCACACAGTTCAATTTCCTCTTGCCCTTATTGTGAACACTTGTGCTCTATGGCAACAGGGATCAACTGATTGTCAGACTCGGGAGCTCTCAACCGAACTTCAATACTTTTACAGAATGCACTGAATTGATACGTGTGCAGTGGTTTGTTTGGTTGGAATCTGTATGTTGTCATTTTGGAGACTTTCCATGAACTTCAATTTCCTCCCACAGTCCAAACACGGGGGCCTTAAGGGGTTAATTTCAGACTCAACATGTGAAATTGTTGTTTGTCTCGATATGTCAGACCTATAATGAACTGGCAACCTCTCCAGGGTGTGCCCCGCCTTCGCCTATTGTCAGCCTGCATGAGCTCCAACCACCCATGGCTCTATAGACAACTAAATGATTACAGAAAATGATAGTGAGATGATTGGATGTCCTTTGACACTAGATTTCAACACTGGTGCATTTTGTCAGTGCCAGAGCATGCAGCACATGCAACAGCTTTTATAGAGTTTATTATTATTATTATTATTATTATTATTATTAAGGTCATGTTAATGGACAATTTCAAATTTTGAAAAATAAGTTGTAAATTGCTGCAAATAAATAAAAATACCAAGGAGCTGCAAAACATAACATTACACCAAAAATGTATTGCACATTTCTTTAGCTTAAAATAGAATATTGATATATAAAGAAAAATGGATCAAAAAAGTCATCACTATTGATATCGATAGTTACATCTGATTATAAGATTACATTTTAGGGGGAATTGTTTTTGTACTTTTTTTGGGGGAAAGTTTTTTTTGTTGTTGTTTTTTTCATGAAAGTAGTATTATGTAAAAGTGAGAGAACATTAACTTGCTTGTAGATGTTTTCATTTATAATCCCTCCAATTAATTTTTTTTGTACACAATATTGCACACAAATTGCATTTTATCTGCACAAAGTTTTATTGCACTGTACATACTGTGTTTTTACATTACATTTCTTTTCGATATACAATGTACATAGTCTTGATATAGATATTCATTAGTGTTTTATTTTTATCAGTATATTTTTTTTATCTAGCCGAGTACCTGTAAGCAAAATTGTGCAGATAATGACAATAAACATTCTTGAATCTTAATGTGAAAATAATATTGCTGAAATATTACTCAACTTGAACAAAACGTTTTGTGCAGTTACGTTGTTTCGTAATACTTATTATTAGTCTTCTTGATTACTAATAATCAGGTTTGATCATGACAAAAACATATTGATCATCCCCTGTATGCCAATATTGGATTAACAATATACAGGTTTTGCTGTAAGGTAAAACAGAATTCCAAATAACAAACGTTTAGTTCACACAGGTGTTATAAATTAACCAAAAGATGAAACTAGAAATATGCACAGTAGTTGTAGGATGCTGCAGGTCTTTCATTATGAGCTAGTGCGTGTGTGTCTATAAGCCTGATTTACCTTATCTCCTGCTAAAATGCACACCAGACATTGTGCACTGATGGAGCTTACTGAAAGATGAGGCGGACAGAATGTGCTGAGAAAGCAGCGGAGTCGGTGTGAAAGAGCAGAAAGAGTGATAGAGGATAAAAATCTGATAAACACTTTGAAGGAGTCGTGCAAACCAGAATGATTAACTGATATCGGGGACGAGAAGTGTCTGTGTTCTAGTCAGTAGGTGGGAATGTGAGTGCAGATATTAAAATGCATGTGTCGTCATTATATTTGACTCATCCAGTAAAATGTTGTACAACTCTGGTGTCTCTCGTACCTTTACAAGGTTTCGTCTGTGCTTGGTGGCTTTGTGACAAAACTGAACAAATCCGCAAGTTAAAGCCAAACATACAGCCAAACATTGCATAAGTCAGCTACTGTATTATTATGATGTTAAATTAAGAAAACTTATTGTTCGATTCATGAATTAAGTTTTTGATAAAGATATAAAACTACTTTAGGGGTAGGGTTAATTAAATGCATATGGTACTTCTTCCTATGCCTTTTCGACCATGCAAATTTAGACTTGTTCGTACTTGAAAATAGATTCTGTTCATTTAAATGTGATTTTGTTTTGTTTTATTTTGTTTCTTTACATGTTCGAAATAAAGAGCGACTGGGTAGCTCACGAAATGATTCGAATGAGTAAAATTAAGTCAAAATGCACTGAAGTATTTTGTGGGAGTCATTTATGTAAATGAAATAAATCCTAAAGATGCAATCAAAATGTTTACTGTATTCAAAAACAATAATATGACATTTGTCATTATTGCTCTGTTTCCCAGCCCTCTGTTAACATTGGAACAACTGAATTCAGTGCATCCCAATACTTTTGTCCACTTTGTGTAGCAACAAATAATATCATCTAATAAACATAATAACAACATCAGCATCTCAGGTATATGTCTGACATTTGTCGATGCTATCATATCCCATTTAATAACAACGATATTAAAATATAATGCAAATAAAACTAAGTCCAGGCTCAGACCAGATCTATTTTAATGGCAGTGGAGATGAAAAGAACTGCTTGACTCTGTCTCTGTCTCTTATTATTGTTTTGAAAGACAGAGAGGATTAAACATTGTGCATTTAAGGGAATCGTAGTGAGATACATTTTAAAAGTAATCCTCCGTCGAAGTTAATGTTACGTGCTTGTTTGGTCTGGTTAGAATGAGCTGCATCAGGATGAAAGATTACAGCAGCTCTGCACCACTGATTCACTGCTGTCTGTGACACAGTGACCATAAATTAAAGTCACTGTGGCATCAGAGGACACACCAAACCTCACCACATGGATGGACAGCTACCTCTCCTTCATGTCTAGACAATCTCGCAGATTCACCTCTTTAACCTCTAAATCTTCTCCCACTCTGAGTCTGTCCGCCGCTTGCTTTCCTCTTTAGTCCTGCTGAATCCCACCAGTGATTGTCCTTCCGACCCTCTGAATGGGTGCAACACCCCCACCCCCACCTCCCCTCTACTTTATGACGTTTATCTACGTCTCCTTCTCGATCACCTCTCCATCCCCCCTCCTCGTCCTTTCTTGCCCTTTTCCATTTCTACCATCCCTACTCAATTCTTTGCCTTTATCGTCCCTTTTCTTTTCTGCCCTTCCATCTGAGCATTAATGCTATCAAGGGAGGCCTGGAGGGGTCTTTAGGCGATGGCCACAAGGGGCCCTTATCCAAAGCAATGACACACTTCCAAGTCAAGAGGATATTTGTTATGTAACAGCTTAGAGCTTCCCGGCTTCTCCGGTGGGCCTCTGACTCCACTCATATCTACAAATGTGCACACATACACAGATAAATAAACACACACACTTAAGGAGAGAGGACAGAGGGGAGATTAAACAGGAAGTAAGATCAAGAGAGAAAGGAAATAAGGGAAGGGGGGACAGAAGGGGAAAAAGAGGGCGAAGAGAAGACAGGGATATGTGAGGAGCAGAAAGAAAAAAGGGAATTTATATGGAAGTCTGGAAAGATAAAAAAAAAACAGTTCAGGAAATTGGTGGAGAAACCTGAACTAAGCCTTATAGGGGAAAAGTAATGCATGTAGGGTGAAAAGAAAGAACAATAAGAACTGAAGAACTGAGAGGAGAGGAAGTAGAACTGAGGTCAGGTAGAGACAGAGACCCAATCATCTTCCACTTACAAAAAAAAAAAAAAAATCAGCTGACATCTGAGTGCTCTATTCCTGCTCTCACTGTGGGAAGGAGACGCGAAAACAAAGATGAAGAGAGGGAGGGAAGGGAGCGGAGACAGTTGGATGGCAGCCCTGTACACTTCTGAAAAGGAGATGTTTAGTAAATGGCTTGATGAATCTTTCAGAGAAGTGGCAACTCCGCAGAAGGAGAGAGCGAGGAGGCAGGAGAAGGAACGTGTTTTGAAGAAGTGACTAGAAGGCAATTAGAGTGAGGTAGTGTCTCTCAGGTGGCTTATCCTGAGATGTGATCAATCTCAACATGTGTGCACGTGTGTGATGAATGAGTGAACGTGCACATGTGTGTAGATGTGTGTGAATGACCATGAGTGTGTGTTTGTTTTGAAGAAACAGTGGAAATGTCAGTAAACGGCTCCTGAGCAGACAGTCATGTCAGACCAGGCCGACACTGGACCAGACAGCAGTTATGCAACCCTATGCAAAAAGCAGTGCACCCACAGACATGACAGGGCAGTGGGATGTCTAACTGGGTATGTTAGTCCTCACACACCTTATATGCACACCGCTCTGCCATTATACTTCCATTTTCAATATGATTTCAGCTGCTGCCTAGCAACGCCAGGTGAAGGACACTAGCAGGGATAATGAAAATGTAAGTCAGTGTTTTGTTTTTTTTGTTTTTTTACTTGAACAAACATGGGGAGAGGAGAGGAGAGGAGTCACCCATTTCCTGTGCAAATTCAAAACAAAGGATTTCCTCTAAGTGAAAAGTTTTGCCTATTTGCTCCATTTTTATTTTTTTCATCGAGTATCTGACTGCCCACTGGCACACATCTGAAGTACACTGGATTGTACTGTTACTGGGATACTGGAGTGTACCATTGTACATGAACTATGTTGTTTTATATTGGGACTAAAGATGGAAATAAACCTTGGCTATAACTGTATATTGGTATATTGTGTTCATTAATATGTATTGTCCCTTTGAAAAAAAAAAATTCTAATTTTAGTGATTTTAGTGCCCCATATGGATTACAGTCAGCTTTATTCATACTTCCTCATCTCATGGCTATGCATTCTATATGTTTGTTTTATCTTTATTTAAATTTTTGTCCCCTTTATTGATCATTGCAATGCACACTAACAAACAAAAAAGCTGGAGTTGAATCTCAAAAAACTCAAATTTACATGGTTACAACTAGGGAAGGAAATCAAGAACCAGTTCTTTTGAAGAACCGGATCCCAGTAGCTCAATTCCTTGGAATCATTTACCTGCCTGCTTTGCGATTCTGCTTACTGATTCTGCCTTCGCTTCACATGCGCAATGACGTCACACGTACGCTGCATTGTTTTCATCAGAAAGTAGCCAACATGGCATTGACTCGGAAATGGTCTAAAAAGATGACACCAGGTCCACTTGGAACACTATCAAAGCTTCCAGTTCTTCCAAAGGATGGAATCCCTCTAATATGCTCAAACATTTGTCCACGCAGCACGTGATTCATTTCATACCGTATTTAACTGCGCTTGTGAATATAGTGGTAGGATCGTATCCTCTCAAGTACAAGTTTCCGAAGGCAGGGAAAGGAAATAAAGTGCACAACAACGGAAGATGGGCTGAATTGAACCGGTTCCATGTAGTAGAAATGAGGCAAAACCAGACCCACCATGATTTGTTATTTGTACTGTATATGTTTCTGTGTAGAGATGGAAATATAAAATACCAGTTATGCAAATGTACCTGTTTGTACTCCTTTGTTCCCTCACCCAATGAGAAATAGATCGATAAGAAAAATTGATTCCCATCCCTGGTTACAACTAAAATATGTAGTAATTAAAACAGTTTTTCACACACTAAGAACAGGAAAAGAGTGCGCTGCTTATTATTTTCACTGCTTATCCTCACTATCAGACAAAAACACGAATTTCCTTCCCAGACGTGCTGCCATGTTTGGTTATACATGGTCTGGTTAGTTTTATTTTTCTTTTATTGTGTGACTTTGGTGTTTTACTTTCAGTTTGGACAGAAAATAAATGATCAAAATGCCCATTTTCTACAAGCTGGTGTTTGTGAAGATAGTCTGGTGGTTTTGAAGACAGTGATATAATGGTTTCAGTTCCCTGTAGTAAAATGAATGTGGTTTCACAGACCTCTTCTAATTTGTACCTCGGTGACACTTCCTCCCATTTCACTTCCCACATCCAAGATTCAAGCAGGAGATTAAAGGAGGGGAGACAAAAGGCATTTAACAAATCTCTCCTCACCTCAGTATGACTTTAAAGAAATGTTTATAAAATATGTGTGGCACAGTGTTCTTCCTGTTATTGTATTCAAACATACAACTGTGTTTGATGACCTCCATCAGATGCAGCAATTAAGAAATTGTTGATTGATATTCAGTGTGATTTTAATTTTTAATCAAGCAAATCATATAGAGATGTTATGGCTATTCCGCACCCTGAAGAGGAGGCAAGGGGTAAGTGTTTTTGGTTTGGTTTGTTTGTTTGTTTGTTTGATTGGTTCGTTCTTTCTTTCTTTGTAAACACTAGCACAAAAAACTATTGGTTGAATTCATTCACATTTTGGGAAACACAGGTCAAAGTTGAAATTTTTGAAGAATTTTTCAAATCTTTTTTCCCCCCATTTACTTATAATGGGCAAAATGTCACATGTCTGTAGCAGCAAAACTATTGGTTAAATGTATACCAAATTTAGTTTATAGATTGCCAGTGACCCAGAATAGATGTCATTATATATTGAGAAAAGTAGATCAAAGTTATTTTTTTTTTATGAATTGTTTACATTTTTTCCCCTCCATTTTACTTTTCATGGGCAAGATTTCGTATATCTATAAAAACATCAATTTTGTTTCATTTTTTCTTCATTTTCATTTTACTTTACATATACACTATCCGGTCAAAGAAAAAGCCTCATGTTCAGGTTTGATTCCAGGAGACATTCACTCATTCATTCATTTTTTTTAACCACATAATTCTTACATAGTGCCACAATAAGGTTCATAATATTTTTTTCCATCCATAGTTTCATTCATTTTTTATTATTGATGATGCAGAATCAAACCACTGCATCAAGTCAATTAGAGTCTGGACTTTATGGAGGCTAAACCATGTGTGAAAATGATGTCTCATTGTCCCTGAACCATTCTGTCC
>JAPSES010074897.1:0-10125 GCA_029822895.1 Maxillicosta whitleyi | reverse complement strand
GGTTTAAACACACAATAAAACAGAGGTGTCTCATTTGTAGACATAGCAGCGAGCTTTTATTTTTAAAGTATATCTGCAAAATCTAAAGTTTTCAGGTCCATCAGTGTGTCAGTGAAAGTGTAAGTGCACTGGTCATTATGTGCATTAGTAGAAAATTTAATTGATTAGCTGCGAGTTCCTTTCCCTGAGCTCTATCTGCCTCTCCCTCACGATAAGAATCACAAGATAGGCTAACAAAAGCCAGCCCAATTGTCAAGCCGGCGCTCAATTCTCAAAACCTATCCCCTAATGAGGCTCGTTGTTGGGCTGAGCTAAATGTCAGCTAATGGAAAAGCTCTCAGACGGCGATTTCCAACCGGTCCGTCATCATTTCAGCCTCTCGCGCTGCTCATCAAGCTAAGTATACATGCAGACGATGCAGAGGCACAGCTCAAACACAACTCTCTTTTACTGTCATCTACTGCTCATAAATAACCCCAATGGATCCCGGGCGGTATTTAATAAAACACATCTGATTATGTGGGAAGGGGAGTTTATTAAAACGGTATTTCTTCCATATGCTTTGTGATTTCGCACCCAGTTTCAGGGTGCGTGACAGACGACATTACTCCTCACCTCGCTTCTTTACCCCCCTTCAGCCTCTTTTTATCTTTTTTGAAGGTATCCGTTGCCTTATCTTATCATATAAGAATACAGCACAAGTAAAAGAGCAACCTCCACATGACTAGTGACCTGTTATTATCGTTATTATTATCATTATTGCAGTGTTCAGCATTCCAGCCTCTTGTAGAATTGCAGTAAATCCATTTGACAAGCACATGCTGATATAAAAGAAAATAGCACATGTGGAAAATCGATAAATCGCTTGGTGAAAGTCAATCAATAATGGTTTTTTATGGATGGCGACACTAATACATCTCAGACATCTGCCCAGTTGTGGTTAACTGCAAATTGGAAATAGGGTCCTGTATGTATCATGCACCACGGGGAGCTAACTAATGACATTCTGGACATCATCGCTGCTCTGTGTTACATCAAACAAGCAAAGGGAATTGAAAATACACCACTTAATATTTGGAGATAGGCACTGGGCAGAAAAAAAAAAAAACATAAAGAGTTGTGTAACTGCAATAGTTGAAAAAACCCCATCAGAAAAGAGGGTCTTATTTGCACATTTTATTCCTCTAATCAGACAAGATCAAATAAGCATCAAGTTAATGTTTTCTCAAATTCTAATAAATGTCTGAGGCAAATTTCTGAGCTCAGTTAATAATGAGCATGACCTCCGTTAGCATTAATAACCGCAAAAATCCTCCTCTTTGTAGACAAACATTAGCATCTGATTTTGGCTTTTAGTCAGGGGTATCAAACATAAGGCCCGTGGACCCAAACCGGCCCACCAAAGGGTCTGGTCTGGTCCATAGGTCCATTCCTACTCATGATATTACAAATTACTCTACAGAGCCAGGGGTTTTGAACCATCCATTTTTTATGTGTTTTGTGAGTGTAACTTGTAATATTTTTATATTGAGAAGTTATCATGTTGTTTTTAGAACAAATATTAAGGAATCTCTAATCGGTAATGAAACAATGCTAAATTCATAGAACAGAATATGACATATTATATAGGCCTAATATAAAAGAATATAAAAAATTAAAATACTTGGAATGCACCACAGGAAATGTAAAAAAAAAAAAAAAAAAAAAAAAAAGGTCTGTACTTTGGTAGAGAGTAAATGAATAAATAAAGAAATGCAGTGGCCATCAGTGGTATTACAACCTTATTGCCTTATTGTGGTGCTGAGGTCCTTGCCCTTCAGTGCCAGTTATGGTGTCTTTTCTATTTGTATATTCGGTATTGACAGTATATTCTGTAAATTTTAACTTTATCTGTTGCATGTTTGGCTCAACATTGATTGTAACTGACATTTATGCTGCGGCTTGTCTCATTTTTTAATATCACTGAGCCTTTCCCAGTGAAGTGAAAATAAATAAAGAAATGATAAAGAAGGGATCAGATAAAACAATCAGAAAGGCCTGTCAGCTCAGCTCAGACGATGAGGTTAAATTTCAGGTCAGACATCAAACTGTATTTTGCATTGAGAATAAAAACAATGCAGCAGAAACGACCAAAAGGTTCATTATTTTACAGAAGATCATCAGCCTAATCACAGATTCTAGTGCATACATGTCATTTTCAACAGTCTGTTTTGAGGCGGTCGTTTTTTTGTTGTTTTTTTAAAGTCCTGTGTGAAAAAAGTATGTCAATACAAATAAAAAAAAAAAAAAAAAAATACAATAAAAATAAAGAGGTCAGACTGGGGTGCTTTTGTGTATACATGCAATTGTGCAGTTAATCCTCCCAGTGATTCACTCTTCTTGTGAAAAAACAGAAAAACAAAGAATGAACAGACAAAGTGCTTCTTATTTCTCATGTTATTTAACACAAATAGAGGACTCTGACCTTTACTTGACTAATGTTTGTCATTAATTAACTGCTCCGTCTCCGTGCGATATTCTCTTTTTCTTCCCCCAGAAATCAATTATAGATGTTTTAGTACCTGCTTGGGTGATCAATGCTTTTAATTAAATGACAGAATGCCTCTCCCTGTCATTTCAGTCTGAGTCTGTTGGCTATTAACAAGACTTTGTCCATAATTGTTGCTTTTATATGAAACAAGATCACAAGAAACCCTAAAAAAAAAAAAAAAAAGCCTTTAAGAGACACGTAATAAATAAGTAAAGTAGCAATATATCACATACAGTAGATTACACAACATAAAAAAACATTTATCTGTGTATTTATTGGACGTTTCTAAAGGAGCATACAAAGTAGGTTCATGTAAAGAAAAATACAAGGAATTAATAATAATAATAACAATAAAAGTATCCAAAGTAAGACATTAGACAACAGAGAATAATACTGGAATAAAATGTAAATAAAAAAAAATACTTACAGCCTGTGAAAGGTTGCAATCCAGTCCGATACCATTGAAGGAATTTACGAAATTCCAAAATTATGCTGAGATATTAACCCTTACATACTAGTCGGGTTTTGACATTCACCGGTATTAAAAAAAAAAAAAAAAACACCCTAAACATCATTCTTTTATTCTGAAATTTGATGACTTTTCCTGAATTTTGCCAAAATACATAAAAATTTAAATATTTTTCAATGTTATATGTTTGTACATGTGCCTCAGATTTTGGTTCAGGTCAATTTTATTTATAAATCATAATGTTTTCTTATGGTTTTATGTGTTATGTAAAACAGGACATGACACTGTGTGATAATAGATGTTTTTCTCCAAAAACGAGTTTGTAAAACTTAAAAAAAAAAATGCTCTTCCTGCTTTGAAACATTATATTTTACATATATTTATTAATGTGGGATAATTCATTTAGATATTTTAAATAAATGTGTAATTCAACATTTGGTTTAGACACTTACTATGAGGGAATTTTTGGTCTGGGTTAAATTTGACCTGAACCAAACTGTGAAGCTTTAAGAAATGAACAGTTTGTAAAGGTTAAAGGTAAAGGGTGTGAAAATTATATTAGTTCTCAAGTGGGTTAGGCCAGTAAAATACTGTTATAATAACTTACATATAATGACAAATCCAACATTTCCTCTTTCTTTTAGTGTGAGAAAAAGTTAAATTACATATAAATATTTACACTTTACAAACTGTCCTCTCACAGAAAAATGTGAATAACCTGAATAAATGTGAAAAATCTGAAATGTCTCCAGTGAAGTAAGTGCACTTTTAATTCTCAGTTGAAAATGCAAGGCAGCTACAGGCAGGAGGACTGACCATGAACCTGGTGTTTGATGTCAGACTGGGATTATGATTTCCATACATTTGTGCCTTCTGCACCAGAAACACCACAAAACACACAAAACACCATGAAATATTGATTTAAACACACCAATGCTGTTGAAAATGTGCATAAAAATGGACAAATATGTAAAATGTGTATATCTTTGACATAGTCCTACTTTTGTATTGTTTTAGTACGACTCTATATCATGTTTAAGCCTCAAAGACCTAAAAAAAAAACCCAAAAAAACACCTGTAAACAAAAGCTGATCTGATCAATACATGTAAATAACTGAGGTAAAATCCAGTTTTTCATCTTTTCATGAGACGTCATACTGAACGTGGAAACACCGTCATCTTCTACAACATCGAATCAACAGTAAAACCCATGGATTTGGATCAATGACAGTGGATGGAAATGCTTCTATTAAGTTTTGGTTAAATATTTATATTTTGTTGAGAATGTCACGTTTTTTCCTTCCTTCCTCTGTTCTAATTTAATAAGCTTCGGATTTACTCTCAGCTTTTTATGAACATCTACATGATCAGTAAATTAAATATTGGAAAATACATGACGTAAAACCCATGTAGTTTAACAAATGACAGTGGCTGTAATCTTGTTTTTATGTAATGATTCATCATTCATCTGAAGCCGTTTTATTGTCCTATTTAGACCAACTGGACTCACATGGGGGCAATGATTTTGCCTCTTAAACCTGCTGCATAAAATGATTAATTTGGTGGTTTGACTCTGTATTAAAACCCCTCAGCCAGGCAGCAGAATTACATAAGGCAAGGCAATTTTATTCATACACTGAGCAATTCACAGTACTTTACAAAAATGGAAAAGAGGCAGGTTAAAAACACACAATTAAAACATAATACTCCAGACTTTGGTGTGAAAAGTTGCCAGTTCAAATCTCAGGTAGGCCCTTAGGCAAGGCCCTTTCCACTATACATGCCTATATACCTTGTAAGTAGCTTTGAATAAAAGCCAAATGTAATGTAACATAATCAATAAAACATAAATAATCATTTAAAATACAGGTAGTCCTCGGGTTATGACGTACCCGAATTATGTTATTTCAACTTTACGACGCTGAAATCTTGTCCGCCATTACAATACATACATACTGTATACTGTACACACAGTATCTTATTTTTTATACTTTATTTTATTAATATGAAGTACATGTATTTGGTATTCCGCCCCTGCTTGTGTGTGTAGCTGTGAGCGCGGCAGGTTTCCCAAGAAAAGCTGGACACCAAACTTGTCTTCAAAGCTTTAGACTCAGTGTAAAACTGCAAACATACAAACAGAATATGTCTGTTATGATTATTGCCTTAATACATTCACATGGCATTACATATTCAAATGAACAGGAAATAAACCGCTAGCTCAATGCTAACTTACATGGGAAAATCCATAGATACGCTAATGATTAGCATTTACAGATTAATGTCTTTTTATCCAGCAACCAACCCACATCAGAAATGTTTTTACTATTCATTCATAAACTGAATATAAAATATGTTTTCTTGGCCAAACAAACACAATGAGAAAACTGCGTCTATTAGCTGCTTCTGACTATGGGAACAAGGACAAATACATAGAACTGTAACTTATTCTGACCACTGTGACTGTAGTGGCTTTAAGAGCACTTCAAAACCCGGGTTCCCAGTGGGGAAAGACTAGATGATGACCAGAGCAGTGAAAATATTCTAAATGTAGCAGAAACATAAATGGTTATTGATTCTTTGTAGAACTTCTATTAGGTGATAAAAACTCAAACTACCCTTTCAGAAGTTCATCATATCACACATTAATGATCTCAGTCTGACTCCGCCCAATGCACGGTTCTGTCAGGGAAAAAAAAAAGAAAAACTGAGATAAACGCACACTAAAACTCTGTATTTGAAGTTATGAGATTATTCAAGTGATCCAAAACAATAAAATGTGATTATTAGAAATCAGATTAACACACCTGGATTTCTCACCAATATTCTGTTGTGTCTATTCTATTCTGTTTTGTTCTTTTAGATCTGTGCATGTGTAAAATAAATAAATAAATTGTAGAAAAAGAAATGACAGTTAAACGTGAACAGAAAACATTAACAGTACACATATTCCAGAAAACATCCGATAATGGATCTGATCATTTATTACAGAATCACCCGTGTTTATTACATATTTATACTGATAATTATCTGTACTATTGCACATATGTTTACTCATAGCCTTATTTTCATACTTAGGTATATCCACACTGTGTCATGCATGTTTTGTGTGGGTTTTTTTTCTCTTTCTTCATATGACGCTTGTTTGTTAAGCCTCCACACTTGCACTAATTGCGTCCCTCGACTTCTGGTGATAACACAGTATCAGGCTTGATGAGTGCAATCACAGCTGCTTTTAGAAAACGCTTAGTGGAGGCTACGGAGTGAAGAAATCGGGTCTCAGCATATCTGAATGTCAGGCCAGGCATCTTTAAATTACTAATATCAGGAGGACATATATTTGCAAGTTTAGTTGAGAATTACATACCTGTTTGAGGAGATAAAATGCTTTTGGGATATCGCATTATTATTCAAAGTGGGTTTAGCCTTAAGTTAAAACGCTTTTACTTCAGATTAGGATTGTAGGTCTTTTGCATGATATTATAAGTCATTTTTTGCTGGATATTATAAAACAATAAATAATGGATCTTAATGGGAAAAAAAAAAAAAAACCTAGAGCAGTTTTCTATGCTCCACAGTGAAGAACAAACACTAATTCCATTCTTGTTCCTCTATTAGAGCTGCTTTAATTTTAACACTGTACTTTTTATTTCTGCTTTATGTAACTTTAAACAGTAATTTGGCAAAAGCTAATTGTTTTACTTAATTATAAACTATTTAGGTTTTTACTGACAGCAGGTCAACAAATCTGAAATATTTTAACCCTTAGTTCAGGAGTCACACACAGCCCAATATGATCTCAGGTCGAACCAGTAAAATAATAACATAATATCCTATAAAATAATGTCAACTTCAAATTTTTCTCCATGTTTTAGAGTGAAAGTTAAATTACATTAAGTAAAAATGTGCACATCTGCAAACTACCCTTTAAAAAGATATTAATAACATGAACAATCTGAAATTTCTTTTTTTTTTTTTAAAAAAAGTAAGTAAAATTTTAACATTATTATAGATCAGTTTATCATTTATATATGTGCATTACAACTTACAGATAATAGTGTATCTACAAATTTTAGAAAAATTGCACTTTTTATGTTATTTGTTTTTGTTTTTTCAAATTTTTTTGTCAAAGCCTAGTTTGTTAATGTGAACATTTATGTATTTCAACTTTTTTTTTTTTTTTTTACACTAAAACATTGGAGATGACATTTTTTAAAATAGCTTATTATGTGGGTCGATATATAATTACATAGTTGACAGGTATAGTTAATATTTTTTTATTGTCACGCCTAAAATCAACATAACCATAGCGTCACATGTCATTTTTTCTAAATATTATATACATTTGAGTAAAATTGAAATTGAAAGTTAACACTGTAACATAAACAAACAGAAAAGTCAAAATAAGGTAACACTGTTAACGTAAAAGTGCGATTAATATATACTTGACTCACACAATACTTTATATTAAATTACAATAACTAAGAAAAAGTAGAAAGAACAGAACTTGGAGTTTTTGTAAGTGTTTTCTTCAGGAGGAAATGACATTATGTGGAGCCGGTCATGGCATTTGGAATAAACACACTTCTTCAGAGGTGTTCTTACTTAGTTGAATGATTTCTCGGACAAGTACAATTTGTTATTTTCCACATAAAATATGATGTATTGCACAAAAAGAAATATATGTGATGATTATCACAACTTAATAATAATTAAAAAAAAAAAAAAAAACACAGAATAAGCTTATTAAAAGCTAATTAAAAGCTGGTTGATATTAAATTCGGACAGTTTTTAGTTGACATTTTTGTATACCTAGGCTTTTCTTTTTTTTTTTTATTAAGAAGTTATTGTTTCAATAATTAATTGTGGAATTTGTAAAGGCATGATCATAATGAACATAAAAATATTAGTTTTTTTTATTTTAATAAAAATGCATGAAGGATATATCCCATAGACTTAAAAAAGTGCCTCAATTATATATTGATAAATGTATTTTACTGGTTCGACCCAGTTCATATCAAATTTGTATGTGGCCCTTGAACTAAAATGAACTTGGCATTTTTGATTGTTAATTGTCCTCAGTGTCATTTTCATCCCATGGACCAGATTGGATGCTTTGGTGGGCCGGTTTTGGCCCACGGGCCATATGTTTAACACTTCGGCTTTAAAGCTTCACCTTGCTGCTTCTTTTACATTTCCTTAGGGGGCAGATTATGCTGATATTAAGAACATTAAGAGCCATCGTGTCAGAGAATGAACATCCAAATCATGTTAAATTGGTTTGGTTTTGAAGATTTTTCAACTTAGTTTGGTTTCTTAAAAAAAAATGCCACTCAGATGATCAAGGGTTGAAGCTTGGGCTTGATTCGTCTGCAGCATCATCTATGAATAAATGATTTCACATGTTCATTTATTCAAAGGATGGTTCATAGAATCTGTGACACATAACGAGTCACAACTGAAAGGCTTAAACCGAATGAAATCACGCTTTAGGTGAAATGTCTTGACAATCTGTCACAACCTACTGTATATGATGAAAATACCTGCACAGAACAAATACCAAGTGAACAGAGCATTTCAGAACATAATTATAAATATATGTAAAAAAAACAAAAAAGGCTTTATGCATCTGTAAGAGCCGGTCAATGGGGAATTCATAGATATTAATAATTTAGATTAAAAATGCATAATTTTATGTTAGGAATTTCATAATTTAATAAGAAACTTTTATTGTGACATGTAATTTTGGCTTCCACCACGTAATGCGTCATATGTTATTTTAATATTGCTTGTATGAATGTTAAGGTTAGATTGCAGCAAGACGCGAGGGAAGCAACGCAGTTTTTTGACCTGCTGAAACGAGATTAATCAAACCTTTTATATTGTCTACATGTGTATTTTAAGTTCTTTAAGTAAAAAGCATAAAAGGAAGACTTAGTTTCAGTCGAATTATTCAAATACTGGTTGTTAGACAAGCTGCAAAGGTGACGCAACGAACTTTGAAGACACAGAGTGCCACTACAGCACCTTTTATATTAATTTATAATGTTAAAAATTATAAATCCACAATAAATTAATCTCACATAAACCGACATAGGCTATACACAGTCGTCCATAAATACTCTATATTTCACTTAACCCTGAAGAGTAAATGGAGAATTCAGACACTCTTCATCATTATGTTTTTCCTTTTCTTTTTTTGAAGTACACTCATGGTTGACTCAAGAATAGTACTCAAGTGAAGTACCTAAAAACATGACTGAAATTCAGAAATGAAGGACTTTCTTCCTACATTTATTTGTAACATTGTCATATCTGTAAAATGTGAAATGAAATGAAATGAAATGACAGCACAAGGTTGGAATAGGCAACATTTAAAGATGAGGTCTGAGATCGAACTTAACTTAAGACTCATGAAAGTTCGATCTGTCTGTACATCAGTTACTTATTTTAATGCATTAAGTTGAATTGGAATGTAAGCAAATGTAAAACAATAATTTTGATAGCTTAATAATAATAATAATAATAAACATGTTTATACAACATACCGCTGTTATGTACTGTATGTTAGTATGCATAAATTGGGCCGTGTGCAAAAACCCCAGTCAGTTTATGTGTCTTACATGCTGCTGCCACTACATTTGGCTCTTTTTGACGTTCACAAGGACATCTGTATGTGACTGGAGTAGTAAGGGGAAGTTCTTCAGAGAAACTCGTTTGTGATTTGTGCTCTTATGACTTATGAGTCCTTCCATTCTAACTACTCTTCCGTCTTCATTTCAAAACTTTAGCGAGGTCCCGGCTTGTGTTGTACAGAATGTAGCTAAGCTAGCTATCTGAACAGAGGCGCAAGTTATGGCTACTGCTAGTGAAAAACCGGAGCTAGAAGACCCTCCCCTGTCGCTTAAAGTCTCCCATTTGGGATCACATTGGTTTACCACTGAAATACTGCAACGGAGAACGACAACTGGACAAAACGAAGGCAATATGTCGACATTGTTTTACAGGGGTTGGATTTGTGTCCGGGAACACCTCAAACATGATAACTGACCTGAAACGGCACCATCCAAGTGTTAACATTACCGCGACGAGGAAAAGAAAACAGTGCAAACACAACTGACTAATG
>JAPSES010074896.1:4697-31086 GCA_029822895.1 Maxillicosta whitleyi | reverse complement strand
GATCAGGTGAGTAAGGACGCCACTGGGGGGGGGGCTCATCCTGACAGGGAGTGGTGATGGGGGGTCCAGGACGTCCTTGGGTATAAGGTCCGGACCGGAGCATTCTTAAGAATACTAATACTTAATGCAGAGTATTGCTCCTATTTGGAAACAAACCTGGTGTTTTGGGAGCAGCATCAGAGGCGCATCATGCTGATGACAGTAAAGCTTCACAGCGTACGCCTAAAGTTGGAAATACAGTAACCAATGACGGAAAACCACTGAGTGCAACTGGGGGTAAGTGGGGGGGTAACTTCAAGAGAACATCAGCCAAGAACTTTTCAGCTGGTCCTCAGAATAGGGAATAGTACTGGATACTGGACTTGAAAAAACTAAACAAACAAAATACAAACAAATTATACTAATTGATTATTACTGGCTCATTGTAAGATCACAAAATTTATATTATTATAATTTTATAATTTAGTATAACTTACCACTAATGAAACTATCAGAATATGATAATCCATCGCTGCTATTAAATGCACTCTATGCAAAAGATCATTCTTGTTACTTTGTCTGCAAATCAGTGACAGTAACAATGGTTATGTGTTTATTATATTTACAAGAATGCACTCAATACTATTACCAACGGGTACAATATACGTGATAAATTAAATAGAAAACACAGCCGTGTCTATTTGGTGCTGACGTCAGTGGGAAATTCCCATCAGGCCTCAAACAACAAAAACCTGCTGCGATAATTCACCGTGATACAGCACTTTACACAATAATAAAATGAATTTAATGCAACTTCATGGGCTCCTGCTGCTGAACAGCCCACTGTCACATCAGCGAAACATCTACATTAATTCCGCCGTCACATATTTAATAAGAAGTGTTGAATAAAACCAGCTAACGTTAGCTCTCTAATGGCAGCGTTACCAGTTGAATTATATGGTTGTTTAATGTTATAAGACGATGTTAAAATACTGTTTTCTCGCTTAATTTCACTTTCGATAACGAGGCTAAAATACGAACTCAGATTATAGCTAAATAGATAGCTAACTGTTTACCCCGTCGAAGGTTATCGAATACAGCAGCTAACACATCGAGTTTCATGAAAGGGTTGGTGAAAAACCAGTAACCAGTGTTCCAGTCGTATAAAATGATTCGTAATTATTATGTTTATTTTCTCACCTTTTCTCCTGCGGCCGTCTTGTTCTTCCGTTGGTCCCGGTCACGTGACGTGGATGGCTCAATGAGCGTCGGGGACACGAAGAAAGGGGCGTGGCTCAAAACGACAAATCTCATTACCGTAAATGTCACGAGAGTTATGGTAACATTAGCGAATGATGCAGGTCCTAAAAACCTTATGGCTTTTATTTGCCTCCATTTACTTTATGTTGTCCTATTTTCACTTGGTGACTAACATTAGCAGTCTTGGTAGAGCTAGGGACTAATGGGGAAGAGTGACCGCGCTAACAACTAACAAAACCTAAAAAACACAAACTCATTGCTGGTCGGTACGATATTACGGTAGCATCAGGACAAGGTGGAAAACGGGAAATCAAAACTGATACTCACGTTTTACATACTGGTTTGAACCATGCATCTTTTTTTTTTTTTAGCCCTACGTGGAATTCAAATAGGAATTCAAAAGAAATAAGATAGTCAACAAATGAATAAATGATTGCAGTTTTTACATGATTAAAAAAAAAAAAATTACCAGGAAGTTCAACTTTCCCTGTGTCAGTAACGGAAAGGTCACAGTAACATACAGGTTCATCTTTTAGGTCATCAAATATTTCCAGATTTTATGATAAAGACGATTTATAATATGAATATAAGGTGAGTCATGGCCTTCAAATAAACAGCTACAAGATGTTGCTTTCAAAAATCTTTTTGTAAGTAATTTCCATTTGTGGTTTTTTGACATGCAGAATTTTGTTAACTTTATACTATGTTTCTGATATTTCAACATATTAACTCTTTTCATCACTACTGTTGAATGAATGAGAAATTTAAATCATCACACAGGCAACGGTCAGGTAAAAGTTCACTCACTTATATTTAACAAAAAGAACAAAAAAAATCAGCATTTCATGAGTTACAACAGCTTATGGTGGCAGCTGGATGGGCTGTACAGGTCCATCTGTTTTACAGGTAAAGCAGTCATCATATAAAAACATCGAGTTAGTGGAAATTAAAAGAACAAGACGAACCAAATGTTGGTCATCTCCAGATTCTCGCAAAGCACCGTGAGATCCGAACAGATGAAGAATAACATTTAAAAAAAACGACACAAACTTCTGTTTTCCTGTTGAACCTCTGATAACATGAAGACGAAAGTGCTTTTTAAAAAAAATAAAATGAATGAACCTCAGCGTTTCAACATCTTTAACAGTTCTACTTTCTTTGACCCTTTTCAGCCACTTTCCTCTGTACAAAATCTCCAATGTCCAAAAACAAGTCGAAGACTGACAATGTTTTACAAACATTCAGATTGTTCATTTGTCTGGTTTTGGTTTTCATTTTCTGACAAAAAGCTGGAGAAAATTCTCTCTTGAATTTTCACTTCAACTTGATCAGTACCTTTTGTAATTACGAGTTCTTTTGAATAACACCTGTTCCTATGTCTCATTTAACTTCAACAATTTCAGTTGGTTCAGGCAAGTTTTTCTTTTACTCTGATGCAGTTTTGTCACTGACACAAACCAGACAAAAAAAATCTGAAATTCACAGCCAAAATTCACCATGTCAGTCATCCAAGTTCATTTTGGACTTTTTTTTTGCCAACACTCAAAACAAACATCCGCCTTTACACAACATTTCTCCAGCTGCACAACAACCAAGTTTTGTACCAGAAAATCAGTTCAAAGAATAAAAGTACTGTAAAGTGCAGTTAGAGAATGAGAACCTCTCCCAAAAAAATGCTTTTTAAAATCATGTATATGTGCGGTCGGCATGAAACCCCCCTGCATGCGTCAGTCAGTGATTGTACCACAGGCAGCTCGTACTTGTTCACCTACAGAGGCAAAAATATACATCATTACTGGTGCAAGATACACTGGACATTTGGCATCGTCACTGGTTCTTGTTGGTTTGGTTGATGTTCAAGGTAACATTATTACTTGTAAATGTACTGTAAAAAAAAAAATTGCAATTTTTTTCTTGTCTAGGGTCAAAGTGTGGAAATTTATTTTCTTAACTCCTTAACACCAAAGTCCTGAAAAATGCATCAGTTTTACCTTGTGCGTAAGATCTCAATGTCTTGTGGGGACAAGTTATTATGGGTAAGAAAGTCTTGAATTTGTGAATTAACAACAATTTCAATCCAACAGTGATTATCCACAAAATAAAGCATCGTCAGTAACTGAGCCTGGTCATACACTTCAGATCATTCATGAGAAACGTGCACTGACTTATGCACAACATAAAATAATGACTAGACATCTTTCAGGGTGTAAAGAGGTACAGTTTGATGGGATAAATTCAGTTATTGGACTTTAACGATTACTAATGGGAATTTGGGGCTTGGTATTTCAGTGGTAGTTACATTTTTGAGAAGGAAGTTTATTTAGAAATCATTGTTAGAAAACAATAATAAAGAACAACAATTTAATGTTAATCAACATTATGGGTATTAAGGTTTATTGTTTATATTAATTAAAACAATGAAAAAATAATTCAAAGTTCAGTTGTTTTACCAGATTGAAAAATGTATAACTGTTTTAAATGTTAAATGTTTTATCTGTAAATTTCTGAAATAATTTCCTGTTAGGAAAATGTCAACTTTTAGTTGGGACAAAATATCAGCCTATAAACTTTAAAGAAACAATAATTCAACATTTACTGTGTTAATTATTGATACTCATGGGTATTTTTTTCGAGCCTTTATCATCCAGCTCCATCAGAAATCAGGTGCCATATTTTGACAAACACCAAGCCCCAAACATTCTCATTCATTTCTTAGTGTTTTTCCCGTCGAGAAATTTTTAAAACAAAAGGAAACAAACCATCTCCACATAGTGAAATGCCTCACTGTGCTTTCAAGCTCCTGACATCAAATGGAGAAAGCCAACAGACTAATGTGCATACAAATAATACAATATGATGGGTATGTAAAGCATCAGATTGTCAGTTTCATGCTGGTGTTAAATTTTGTGTCTCTCCTCGGTGTGACCTTCAGAAGCTGAACAGGAGGAAAAACATTCCCCCGGTGATTAGACAATGTAGCAAGTTATCTTCAAAAATATATTTCTGTCTGGTTGTCCCGAGAAGCACAAAGACAAGAACAGATTTACAAAAATAAACCAAACAAAACCAAAAGAAAAAAAAAAAGACGTGATCGTCAAGGCAACAGAGTCGATGCCGCCTCGTCTTCACCTCTGGTCCCCGACACTTTCACCTGCCTCCACGCTGTTAAAAGTTATTTTGGCACATCAGTCCTTCAAACATCAGACTGACTTCACATGAACAGACTAAAAACCTGGATATGTTCTTCGATTTGACCTATCTGAGATTGTCGCCGTACGTTTGGAGTGATATTCTGTAGAAAAATATAATGAGGCAATATAAAAAAAAGACGGAATGAAAAGTACTGCAAGAATTCAATGGATAGATTTACAATGATTTTCTATATAGCTTATAAATACATTTATCTACACAATATGTGGTACAAAAATACTATATAGCATTTAGTGGGCACTGGTTTCCTTTGTGTTTTTTTTCCTCAACATTAAAAAAAAAAAAAAAAACATATGAAGATGTGTAACTGGTCAGGCACAAGATCATGTTGAATATGAGAAACGCTGTTTCCTCCAGAAGAGAATCCAATAAAGTCACTGTGCAGCTTTGGGTCATTTAACCTCAAAACAGACGGTTGCAGTCAGGCGTTCGAAGATTTCTATGAGGACTGAAAATGTTGAACACAAGCGTACATTTTGGTTAATACCCTGCCTGAACATCACTGATGATTGGTGGAGTGGAGTCATGTGGCATCAGAATCTTTAACATAGTGGCACATGTTTCTACAGAGGCTGTGACACAACAAAAGCAAAACATTTTCTAGTGGTTTCTCATGAGATTGTTTTAGGATTAAAATATTTCATAGTGTGCTTTACACAGTAACATATTCAAGCAATAATAGCATGTAATGACCTTTGGATCGTTGAGTAAAGAACATCTAGTTGCAGCCTCGAAATGATTTAGTGTATGTTTTTGAAGGTTTAGGAGAACTTTAAAAATGCAGTTAATGCTTTAGTTCAGAATGTTTGGACTAAATATTCAGGATGGTTTTTGATGCTTAATTATGTGAATTACATATATTTAACAGATCAATCTCTATTGGCCTGAAATTCTCCTCATAGTTTAGTGTCCAGTAGATCCATTCTAGAGATTCAGATACAATTTCTAGATGTTATACATGAAACTTTCCAAATAGTTTCAAAAGCAGAAAGCTTATACTTCTTACTAAGAAAGAGTTGATGCCCAAGAGCTCCAAACAGTACGTATCTGAAGTGCAGACAGCTTAGGAAGTCTTGAGATAGTTTAGAAAACAGTATGTACAACATGGTTTTTGCTGAACTCATTGTTCCAAATAAAAACCCTGTGAATCAGTCCCACACCATCTAGTTTGGAGTTTACATGAATAACCTCTAGTGCCTCCAAGAACCTTTTAAAGCACCAACGTTGTTTTCTGGTGAAACGGACTCAACAGAAGTTTTTTTTTTTTTTTTGCCTTATTTATGTTCTTGTGAGCTTAACATGGTTTCATTGAGCTTTTATTTGTAATTCATGCAAGGTGGCCTCTGAATGTAACGTCTCTGTTTTGCGTGTAAGACAGTTGGGTTCGAGTTTAACTGGATGTTATTTTGCAAACAAACGTCAGTGACAGATTCCATCTTGTGTATAGTTTCTGGTGTGAGTCCTGTTTATAGTGTATGAGCTACATAAGCTCAAAGAAGTTTTTATTTTTATTCTAATGAGGTGTAGATATTTTCTTTTGCAAGTAAGATCATTTTTAATTTCCTAAATATATTTCCTACTGGACTCCAGATAACTTTTTCAGCATGAAATGATTTCTTGTGATTTATTCTAGTTTCTAGTGCACCTCAGGAAACATGGTAAAAAAGTTTTGCTCATGTCCTCTTACAGGCTCTTCAGTGTTTTTTCAAATTTGCCTGCAGCATCATCACTCCTTATGATTGGCTCGTTCTTTTTCATATGTGCCGGTTGGTGTTTTTGCTTCGACTTCTGTGGCTCTGCACGACTCACATCCACAGCAGACATGATCTTACGAACCGTTTAGTAAATGAAAGAGGAGGTAAATCTAAATCAAAGACTCAGTACCACATTCTGTGTTTCCAGCTGCTCCTGTTCCAGTTTCCATGGTAACTACAGACAGACAGAAGGCGGGCGGAGGAGCCTCCAGGGGGAGCTCTTCTCCTCTCCACCTGTAGCTGCTGTTTGTCATATTTGGCATCAGATAAGTTAAACGTCCTGCTGTGTGCTTTTTGTCCTTCAGCCTCTTTTTCTCCTAGTTTAAGGCAACTTATATTTGTGATGATTTTAATAAAACCTTTTCTTAAAAAATGTACAAATTTCTTAATACAAACCTCTATGGCATTATCAGTAAACACTGTATAGAAAATATATAAATATGCTTTCTCTTTTTTAATGTACAAAGTTCTGCAGCTCCTGTTTCTCTTTTGTTTTCCTTTTTTTGTCCTCCTGGATCAGTCTCTCTTTCCCATTTTTAACCTCAGATATGCACAATTACTATTTACATTGAGGGGGCGGAGCTGTGTGGATGGAGGGGGTTTCAAGGCTCACGAGGAGTCCGTGCAGGGTGATGGCGGTGGTGGGTAGAGGTGGTGGGAGTAGCTGCGTTCGGTGTAAGGCGACGGCGGGCAGCTCTCACAGTTCTCCTCCGCCGACAGGTACTGGCTGCGGGGTGTCGGCGGTGGCGGGAAAGGCTCCGAGTCATAATTGAGGTCGCTGGTGTAGCCCTTGGCGGCGGCGCTGGATTTCAGCGGTACCCGGCGTCCCGGTGTGTAGTCGCTGTCGCACACGTCAGTGCTGCAGGGAGTGGTGGGCGGGGCAAAGTGTCGGTAGGTGTAGGGCCGGTAGCTGAGAGGGAACCGCGAAAATGGAAAATATGTTAATATGTTAAAACTTGGGCCATTTCAAAGTTAATACAAAATAATGGATTAGTAGAGGCTTCATTCAATTAAACCAAGTTATGATCAGAAAAAAGCAAAGATAAGACTCAAAAATGAAATTCATGATCATCGTTTCATAACGCAATCTTCATTTTTGCTCTTTTTTGACTTGCTCAGTGAGTTTTATTATTAGAGAAATAACACTTATACTGTTAGATCTGCTTAGTGTTAGCTTATCCCTGCAAAGTTTGTCTTATTATTTTACACAATCATTCATGACATATGCTGGTTAGCTTGTATAGATAACTGTTTGGATTGTTTTCTGCTGTCTGACAATTGGATTGGTGAGTTTTAGTTGATGTTCTTCCAGTCATGTGGATTTATAGAATGTATATATTGCCAAAAGCGTTACATACCAATAACCATGGCAACACAGACAGAACTGCGGCTGCCTGAGGTACTGGAGGCAAATGGTCTTAAGAGGCTACACACTAAAGCAGCTTCATAGTAAGATATTAAAATATACACAGAAAATACAAAGACCAGGAAAGAGGCAAATGTTTGAGGGTTTGTTGTAAATGTCCATAGGCCGCAGAAACCCAAACCCTAACCCAATGTAATCCTGCTGTGTGATTATATTTCAAAACCAAATCAGTTACTCTGGAACAAACTGATATGTAGCAGACTGAAAGTAAAACACTTCTGGGATGAGAAGTTTGGAAAAAACGAAACAAAAAAGCTCAGAAGTGAGAGCGGGTCATTAGAGTACCTGTAGGACCGATGTGTTGAAGGGCTGTTGGAGGAATAACCAAACTCCATGGTGTACTGAGAACGCACTGTAGCAGGAGATGGGGGAGGATTCAGGATCTGGAACAGGAAACAAAAGTGACCAATGCTCAGTTCAACGACATTTAAAACAGGATGTACGATTATGTAGGTACGAAACCACAGATACTGATCATTACCACACGGCTCTACATGTACTACTACTGCAGTATTACTATCTAGTACTTTTAGTCCTCTGGGTTTACGTGTCTCACCGGGGGGAAGTAGGTGCCCTTTGTGCTGGATGAGCTGCTGGATGAGGCTCCGGTGACGTGGGCTCGGTCATACGGCGGGCCACTGCTCCCACCCATGATGCTCAGAGAGCCAATCATAGACTTCCCCCTGGACATACCTGTTGACACGAGGAAACAAACATTAGCATCATGTTTACTGAAAAGAACTGCAATAATAAGCGGGGCAGGTACGCAGCATCACCTGGCAGCGAGCTGGACAGGGAGCTTGGATGTGGTACATATCCCAGAGGCACCGATGACGGGCCGTGGACCACAAAGTCATTTGTGACCGTCTCGCCATCATCCTTCATCTGTGGACAGAGGACGCGCTGACACACAAAGTAGATGGCACCGACGACAAACAACGCCATGACCACACACACGATGGAAACGATGGTGTTGTTTGATGGAGGTGGAGGCTCCTCTGTCGGATCTGAAACCACAACAGAAGACTGTTATTAATACACAGTTACAATTATTAAACACTCATTTGATTGCATTTGGTGAAACATCAATTATCAATTACATTAAAACAACTTAAAACCAAGAAAACAGATTGACACAAAAATATAAGTTTTAAAATGAAGAATTATTATAGTTAGGTTCACTAAATTCAAAACAATTAATCAATGTTTTTTGTTTTTTTTTAAATCAAAACAAGATAATATAGCATAAAAATAATAAATGTAATTTAAATGCAATTTAATAAGTTATTATTTCAGTGGTGCTGATGATTTGTTTAATACAATTCCTTGTACATTTTCAAATTAAAGAATACAATAAAAACAAATGAAGGAAACAGGTTCAAGTGAGAATAATATCAAACTCACAGCAACCGATCTCATCTGAGTTGTCTGTACAGTCCATGTTGTGGTCGCACTTCTTGTGTTTTCCAATGCACTGACCATTAGAGCAGCTGAACTGATCAGGAGGACAACTCCCTAAGGAAAAAACAATGCAATGTAATTACTACTGTCTTTGTTGTTTGTCTTGAACTTTTTAATCTCATTTTCATTCATTACTGATTTTGTTTCATTTGCATTTTAAACTTCTTATGCTGCAGTTTAACATCATGTTAAAATGACTGTGAATGTATGTCTGAAATGTGCACAAAGAACTTAATCTGTGGCCGCGTAATATCAGTAAAGGTAGAAACACTGAAGAATTAATTTGAACAACGTTGACAATTTTCCATTTGCAATCTGGAGATTGCAATCAATGTGATTTTAAAATTTTATAGCTTGATTAGAATTTGTAATTCATGTTTGAAAACATTATTAGATTACTTAAAAATAAGAAAGCGTGTTCATCTCTTGTGAACAAACATAAATGTTCCAGTTTGCCATCATTTTATTCACTGACCACTGAATTCAGAAGCAGAAGACAGTAATGTCTGTATCAATATTTATAGGTTTCAATCAACTCAATTTACTTCATTATTGAAGTAAAAAATGTAAAAAAAACAAACAAAAAAAAAAAAACAGGCTAAAGGTTCTACATACAGAAAAGGGAACTGCAGCAGCAGAAACTCTGATTGTTCATATATTCAAGAGCTGACACTCTTTCAGATCTTTGAGAACACAGTGATGAAGGTCGGCTGAGGAGCATGCCTGACCTCCACAGTTGTTCTCGTCTGATCGGTCCTGGCAGTTGATCTCTTCGTTGCAGCGGAGGCTCCGATCAATGCACTGCCGGCTGTCACACTGGAACTCGGACTCAGAACAGACCGGACAGTCCTCCTCGTCGCTGCTGTCATCGCATTCAGGGTAACCGTCACAGCGCCACGCCTGTGGGATGCAGTCGACCTCTCCAGATGTGCAGGAGAACTGCTCAGGAGAACAGGTGGGTGGCTCTGAGGACGACAAAGAACACGGGTGGGTGGGTACAACACACCTGACAGCAGCCACAAACGCACACGGTGAGACTGGGGTGTTTCTTTCACCTCCACAGGACAGTTCGTCCTGCAGCAGCACCAGGTGGACGGGGCAAGAGCAGCGAGTGGTCCCGTCACCCTTCACAATACAGATGTGGGAGCAGCCGCCGTTGTCCCAGGTACACGGGTGTTTACCTGCAAAATACCAGACAGGTGAGTTGGACAGATTTTGGCCGACTTTGATCATTTTAAAAATATCAAAGAAGTTTAGAATGGCGATATCTTACTGATGTAAATAATATACTGTATATTTAAAAAAAACTTCCCGCTACAGTATCAACAAGTCTTCAAACTAGAGTTTCACAAAGCCTTAAATCCCATCAGGGGTAAGACAAGCTACATTTTCAGTGACCACAGAAATATCATATTGTCGATTTATTCTGAATGGAGACAAAAAGATTTCTGGATGATTTTCAGGGTGTTTAAAGGTCAGACTTACTGTACTCTCTCATGTCCAGCTCGTGGACAGCGTGGATGTCGCTCAGGTAGGCTATGCGTGCCTGGATCTTGGTGCGGCCCTCCCTCGTCGTCTTATCAATGCGTTCAATCATCTGTTGCTGCTTGTCGATCCAGTACAGGTGGTTCCCAAACACTGTCAGGCCGACCGGCTGCAGGATGTTGGAGTCGGCGATCACGATGCGATTAGCTCCTGAAAACAAAAACGGTAGGGACAAAACAAAAACAAAACAAAAAGGTTGCAGGGCGAAGAACTTCAGGAACAAAGAGGCAACAGAATGGGAGAGGAACTGAGGGAGAAGTGGGAGGTGGAAGGGAGGGGGCAGCGAGGACCCATACGTCAGAGCTTCAGAAAGTACGGTCATGAAGTCAGCGCAATCAATTTATCAATGAAATGACACCTACAGAAAACTTAGATATAAATATAAGATGTAAAGATATTTTTAATGATAATTTTAATGTTTTATTATTCTCTGATGTGTGAGAGATTATGCATTGAATACATAATTTAGTTGCAGCCCAAAATACGCATATATAAATAAATGACCAAAAAATACATTCTTGCATGTACTTGTACTTGCATTGCAGGTACTACCGTTACTACGCGCCACCAGCCAGTGGTCAGTTGTCATGGCTTCGGACATTGGCTGGTCATCAGGAAAATGCTTCCACAGCATGAGCAGCAGGAGGAATTTAGTAACTTAGGCAACACTTTTTCTTCTTTTGATAGTTTACATTTCACTGCACAACATTTTTTACAGAGAAGTATCAGTAAATTCACTTAACCAAATAAAAAAACATTAACTGATTAGTTTTCAATTTAATTTCTATGTGTATAGCACATTTCATGCGCAGATAAATGTGACAAATGTGACTTTGGTTTCAACTGAAAGTGGTGGCATCAGATTTATGGGTCATTACTCTAAACAGCCTGACAGGGGCAGCACAGAGCAAGCAGCTCAGAATAAACGTAACCAGCTGAGCGGATGATCAAAGACAAAAAATGACCTCCGCTCTGGGCTGACGGTGTCGTGTTTACGTCCTCTGCAGAGCCCCATACACATGGTTTACATTCCTGTTGGCCTGCGTGGGGACCAGAGAATCAGTGGAATGTGCTGAGCGTGGGGCTCCCCGCCAACCCCCCACCTCCACCACACCCCTGAAAATCCTTAAAGATCGGCTCTGTTCACACATTTACTCCCCTCCTCAGTGTTAAACCTCTGACAGATGGACCTCTGCCAGCAAACACGACTCTCAAGTCACATATCTGAGATTAACATTTTACCTTTCAAACCTCAAAACATACCAACAGGTCAAGGAGATGGAAGACTTCATCCACTCATATTATTTAATAGACTTCTACAAGAGGATGTGTAAAACAAGCATGAACACGGTTTAAAACCTCTTTAAGAGGTGATTGAATGCATGAACAGAACATTAGACCAGGTCCAACTGCAGCTAAATCCTTTTGATTGTATAAAGTATGTATATCACAAGTGAAAAACACGATAAGAGGGTGGTTTTACTTAGTTCTACATTTAAACTTTACGACAAGAATCGATACAAAATGTAACACCAAACTGCTTGTCATATCCAACAACTCCCAGTTTTTGCCCCTAATTTTGAACAGCTCTGAGGATTCCAACAAAAATTTGGTTTCTAGCTGAACAAAACAACAACAATGGAGCAGTCTAAGAAAAGAGTGGATAAAACACTATGTGAAGTGATATGCTTATAAAAAAAACTTCTTATGAATTTCACAAAAAAGCAAGAAAGAAGTTTGAGAAAAAGTTAACTTTACAATGAACTAACTGAAGGTTTGGCTGAGGATGATTTCACTACAACGCAGGAATGAACAAAGCTTTAAAAAACTTTCAGAGGATTATCAAGACTCAAAAAGTGCTCAAGTGTTAATGTTCGTATGTAAATGTAAAGGGTTAATGTTCATCAGTATTTGCACCAATAATCCTGGGCAGAACCAGTTCAGTGCCCAGAGATCATCAGGTGTAAAAAGTCACTATTTGTTTTTGAGGTAAGGGTTTGTGCAACGGTGACGAATACAGATACACAGATGATCACAGAACGTGGCTCATACAGTAGCTGATAACTCATCCTCAACTGAAATGACGGACTCTAAAAAATATATCTAAACCAAAAATAAAGTTATTTCAATAATGGGTTTCTGATTTAGGGGTTATCTTCAGTTTGATGTACAAGGATTCAAATCATATTATTTCTGCTTAGATATTAGTTCAGGAGTTTTGCGGTTTCTAGTATTATCAAAGATACATTTTCAGTAACATTAACCAATTCATCTGCTTTTTTGCGCACAATTGTCAATACATTAGTCTTTAAAACCCACCATCAGTCGACATTATCCTCAACCTACTGAAAACTAGTACTGATTTAAATTAAAACCTAAAACTATTTATCAGAAAATATGATGATTCTGATTTCCACTTCCCTCACTGACCACTAATGCAAAACCTAAAAAACTCAACTAATATTTGACAATGTGATGACAGTTGGATGGTTTAACCCTGAACTCACCAGAGAGGTCACTGCTCTCGATGCGTCTCAGATCCGAGTCGACCCAGAACAGTTTCCCCACCTCGTTGTCGATGGCCAGGGCGACAGGTTTCCCCAAACCGCTGAAAAACAAAACCTCGCGCTCTGTGCCGTCCAACGCCGCCCGCTCGATCTTTGGTGAACGCTCCAGCAGGTTGGTGAAGTACATGTACCTGCAGGATGACACAGAAACTGTCTGACTAATGAAGTGCAGAATGTTAACTAAACAAAACACCAAAAAGTGGCTTAGTTTTTGTTGAAGCTGTTACAATGACACAAGAGAAATAAGGCCCTGTGCTTTTGACTACAAATCAGTGGCATGTTGTCTTGCATCATCCACACTCAAATGTCAATCAACTCTGTTGGGAGACTTGCCAACCCAGAGGCATGAAGCTTCAACCCAGTTTCAACATATAAAACAGTTTTATGCTTTTTAATAGATAAAAAGATCCTTCACAGCAGCTGCAGTGTTGTTAGATTTGATACTTTTTTTTAACAAAAAATTTGACAACTTTTTAATCAGTTTCAGATCAGCTGTGTTTAACAAGAGAAGCTGCTGTGGATGTTTGTTTCTGGCCTGTTTTCCATTCTGGGCTTAGAAAGAACCAGAACATCTGCAGACTTCATTTCGCAACCACACAATGACCCGGAGATTACTGCGAGAACCCCAGCCCGAAGGAAAGCCTGCAATTATGGTTCGAAACAAGCGACTTGGCACCGTTGAGCTACAACGGGCTGCAAGAACTTCATGCGCCTGAGAGAATAAACAAGACGAACAAATTACTGTGTGATTAGAAACGAGGCTGCAGACGCTGTGAGGAAGTTTGGGACTGAAAAATCAAACAAACAAGCACTAAAACCTTCTGAGAATCCAGTTAGTGTTTTACAGAATTCATATCTGTAAAAACAACAAAATTCCTGCATTATCGTATGCCTCAAATGTCTGGCATCACTTTTAGTCCATGGAAAACAAGAATTTTATCAACTTTCCAAACATTACTGGTTACACAACACAACTCATGCTGAGGCCAAAACTTAGAGATGCACAGAGAAGGTGAATGGGTTAGCGGACGACATGCAGCTACAGCCAACATGACCACTGTGTGTAAAAGATGTTTCACTGCTACACACTGAAAAACAGACTGTGAACAGAACCAGAGCCCAGACAATATATTTGCAATGCCCTCTTGTGGCTCCTGCAATAAATGTCATAAATAGCATCTTTTCAGTGTTGGGTAACAGATCATAAATTAGATATAACACCAAAAACCTTTCCCAAATATGCGGTTTGTCATTTTACATAAATATCACCAAGCTGATTTGTATTCAATACAATAAAAACACACAGTATGTTCATCTGACAGTCATGCCTTATGCCTCCACCAGCCACTCACACTACAGTTTACAGTTGTAACATGGGATTAATTTAATTAAAGTGTTCTTTGTACCCTTTGGTTAAATCTACTGCAGAGTTATAGCTTGAAAAGCAGAGTAAGTTTCCATTTGGAATCACAGTATAGAATTAGATTTAGTGATGGTTTCATGGACCACGATGGCAACTGGACATTGATCCCTGCTCTTTTGTGTATGTTAGCTTGAAGGAGCTTGGGTTTACATTGTAAACTATTTCTCGGTAACAATTCAACATTTTTATGAAGAATGCAAACATGTTCCATTTAAATGTTTCATTGCTAAACAACAGTCGTGTGAAATAATAGACAAAAATTGTCCACATTCCTCAACCATTATAAGTTTTACTGTACCCATGCCCAAACCAAATAAATGTAAAGCCCATCTAACACCTGATTGGATAGTTTTGTTTTTTGCTGCTGTTTATTATCTGCTCAAGGTTTACCAAATGTTCTATACGGGTAGGGTTAGAGTAATAATTAAGTTAAACAAGAGTTAAATAGTTGTGTAAGTCTCTTGACTGAAAAACATTTATTGCAGGATGATCCAAAACATCCCAGCTGTTCATGAAAGTCTTCAGAAAACTGGGAGAAATGTTTGACCCTAAATCCTTTGAAACCTTGGGAAAACCCTGAAGTCCTTCGTTTAAATTAGCTTTTCAGAAGATCACACTAGTTTTCCTATTCCATTCTGAAGACCCAGTCTGCTAAAGTCCCTGATTAACAACCCCTCTCTATGGCAGAAAAGTAGATCACATACTCTGTCAGATAATTAAAAGGTGGCAGATTTGCAATGAGGTTTAACTGGGACTCCTTTTTTGTTCAGAGCTTCACTTTCAGCTGGATTCCTATAACAGAATAAAGATGGGACCTGGTCTTTAAGGGGTTTCTGAGGACACTGACCCTCTCTCTGGGTTGACAACGATGGCTCTGGGTTTGTCGTGTTCCCCCCTCAGTACCACGCCCACTCGGCTGCTATCAGTACGGGTGACATTGATGACGTTGGTGACTTCGCTGGTCCAGTAGATGAAGCGGCTGTAGATGTCAATGCTCAGGTCGTACAGCTGCAAACCCTGACTGGGCCCCCCCACTGAGGTTGACACCACAGTCATACTCTGAGAGAAGACAGGTGACAGGTCAGGTACAGTACTGCACTGGTTATTTACTACTTTTAAACAACACCTTTCTTGAGTCTACCTGGTTTCCATCCTCTTGAGCACGACGGATGACATTCTGCTTGGAGTCGATCCAGTACAACTGTTTGTCCAGGGGGTCGTAGTCGATGGCACGGACGTTCCTCAGGCTGTGAATGGGCAGGATGATGTCCGGACTCTGCTGTTCATCAATCACCATACGGTTTATGGCTGTTCTCTGGCTGAACAGCAGGAAGGATGTTGGAGCTGAGAGAAAGATGGTACAAATGAATAAAAGCCACAGGAAAAGTAAACTGCTGGAGGTATTACACAGGAATCTACTCAAAACAAAACTGAAAGGCAAAATCAAAAGGGTTAAGCCTCTATGCTGAAGGCGTTTATGGACATCTAACACATCAGTCATGAATAAGTGGATTGTTATTGTTATATATATTATATTATATCCTAAACCTACCTGTATGCGCTGCATATTGCACAGCATGACTGGATCACACAGTTTTATGTACAACTGAAGTATAAAGGAATATTTGTAAAACTGGCTTTATCTCCAATGTTCTATATGACCCCATTTGTCCTCAGTCATTTCATCAAGTGTGTGCTGGTCTGAAACAATGCATCTCAGTCTACAGGTCATATTAGCTACACAGGATTTTACATGACTTAGTTTTTGTGAGCAGAGGTTTAAAAAGAAGGTTTGTACTCATAATATGAAAGAATCTGAAGGTACTACAATCCCCAAAATAAGAACAATGTGTTTGCTTCATTACACAAATGTATTGGGAGTTTGTCTTTAGCTCAAACTCGGCTCTTGGATTTAGCCACAAAACTTTAAATTTTTGGATGTTTCCAGTTTCTTCAGTGTTTATTCATCATCATCTTTATCGTATGACCACTAAAATCAGCAGGCAATGCAAAAGAACTCTGAGGAATTTAAATATTTAGGATGGTGGGTCAGGGTCCTCACCGCTACAGGTCTTGTTATCATAGTTGAGGGAGAAGTGGGCGGGACATCCGCAGACAAAGCTGCTAACAGGGACGGCAAGGCAGAGATGGGAGCAGTGTCCATTGGTGGAGGCGCAGGCGTTCCAGCCACCCTGTCGTGAAGAGTGGAACACCAAGATGTCCATGACATAGTCCAGGTGGCCCTGGATGACAGTGCGGTTCTGCCCGCTGGTCTTGTTGGCGCGTTCAATGCTGCGTTGACTCCAGTCAGTCCAATAGATGTAGTCCTGGTACTGGGTGAGGCCGAAGGGGTGTGGGAGGTCGTCAGCGATCACCTCACGATCCTCACCTGAAGACATAAACAGCACAGGTGATACATTTATGGGCAATTAAAGGGTTTGTGGGTGATTGTTCATTGTACATGTTTAAGGAATTTACAGAAAAGGTCCATCCTTAAGCTTGTGGCCTGAAAAACAACATTTTTCAGTGTCACAGTTAGAGCTGTTTATTCATTAATGTATCCAAATGCAAACTAGTAACTAATTTAGCTAATTCTTTTTCCATTAATTGATATTGGTTTGCCATTTTGCAGAACTGAAACAGTACCATTTTTTGTTGAAAAGAATTGTATAGTATTTAACAAAAAGAACCAAAGGGAAAAGCCTGATTTTGTACTTAAAGCTAAATGAATAAAGAAAAATCCTTTTACAAGTAATAAATATATACATTATATCACCTCAATGGGAGTAACAATCAGGTGCCAAAATTAACACAGTAGTCCAGAAAGACTCCAAAAAATATTAAAGCCCAACAGAAATCTGCTCAGTGAGGCTATTTTCTCTCCTCTCCCTCCTCGCCAAGGCTGAGGCTGCACACAAATTGGTAGTGTTGCAGGAGCTGTATGAGTGTAGCCGGGTCTAATAGCAGTATCGTTCGTTTTAGTTTTCAGTGAGGAATATTTTGGGTCCTGGTCTACATCCATCGACAAGCTGAGTGGAAACACTTGAGGACAAAAAGTGGGAGCAGAGCGGCTTTTGTTTCTGTGCCACTTTGAAGTTTGCAGCCGTAAATGCAGCAGTAGAACGAGCCGCTAATGGGAAACACAACCATATGAAAACACAATACATGTATGTGTTGGTGGAAACACACCACAGTGTGGAGGGAGGGCAATATAATACGCAGAAGGTTTGGGATACATGCCTGTAGGGATAATGCACAATTTTGCCTAGCTGAACAAAATTATTCAATGAACTGTGCATGCTCAGAAATATTACATTTAATAAAAATACTAAATTCCCTGAAAAAATATAGCTAGAGAGGGTAGTTCACAGAGATGATAAGAGTGCAGCACTGTGATCACACTCAATATCTTAAACCATAGCTAAAATACCAAAAACTTTGATATTTGATATTTTTACATTTTCTGATCATTTCATAATTCATTAACCAGACATTATTATTAAACATAATGTATGTTCATACAGATAGCAGCTGGTAAATTCAAACTCACCCAGCATGTTTGATGATTCGATGAGGGTGGTGTCTAGGTCAGTCCAGTACAGACGGCGCTCGGCATAGTCAATGGTGAGTCCGTTGGCCCGACCCACATCAGCCACCAGTGTGATACGACCGGTTCCGTCCATGGCTGCTCGGTCAATCTTGGGCTTTCCACCCCACTCTGTCCAGTACATGTACCTGAGGGTAGGACAGTCCAGGTCAGGGTTTAGTTTCACACACAAACAGTCCTATCAGCAGAATCAGTCATCGGAGTCCTCACCCTTCAGCAGGGTCCAGGGCCAGAGCTCGGGGACTGTCTAGATCCTTCCAGACCAGGACTTGCCGGTGTTGTCCATCCAGTTTAGCCACCTCGATGCGGTTGGTGCCAGTGTCAGCCCAGTACAGGTTCTTCCCCAGCCAGTCCACCGCCATGCCCTCTGGGTAATCCAGGCCAAACTCCACCACATGCTCCAAAGCGCTGCCATTCATGAAGGCCCGACTAATGGTCTACACAGATTGAAGGCCACTTTAAAGATTACAGGATCTGACCATCACCGAACCTGACATCTTTACATTACATCATATTAATCTCTGAGGAAGAATCAGAACAACAGTAATCTGAAGCTCATTGGTTGATGTATACAATTTTAGCTATTAAAGTCGTAATTTATGTTTATGTGTAAATGTATTTATTTTGCTGAGTAGTTTATGAGTAATGGGAGTTACCTGTTTAGAATTGATAATATTCATCAAAGGTTACACCCCCTTACACCTTTAACTCATCAAACATTGTCACTTTTAAGATCTAGTGACAATAGCTAACTGTTCCCTTTAGTCTAGTACTTTAAATGAAAACTTTTCTCAAAGTTAATTCGGAGGGGGGAAAAAAGGTAAGTAATGGTAAGTAAAAGTAATGGATGGGTTAACCATCTCACAAGGGCTCACCTATATTTGGTGCTGCCCAACCTGGTGTGAACAACAGCTTCTTGTGAACAGGTGACTCCTTACCTTCAGGGTGATGTCGGTCCAATAGATGCGATTGTCAGTGACATCGAAGTCAAGCGCAGAGGCCTCTTTGACGCCGGTGAGAGGGATGGCCACATTGTTGTTGTTGGTTTCCAGGGAGATGCGGCGGATATCGGTGTGACGGGAGAAAAGCAGGAAGGCCTCCGGTACAATGCAGGTTTGCATGTCAGCGATGAGTTCGAGGCCAATGGGGCATCCACACTGCACACCCTGTGGCTTGTAAAGGCACAGGTGGCTGCAGCCACCGTTGTTCTCTGCACATGGGTTTGTACCTACACAAACCAGAATGAAACAGTGGTTTCCTTTTTTATGAAGTGATAAAAAATATAGATGTTATTTTAAATAACTGGAAATCTAGACTTGTTTTTGTTCTTGTCATATGTAAATAACCGTAGGTGAAGATGCAGAAAGTGGTGTAAATGGAATTTGTCTGACAACGTATCTTTAATGTTTAGAAGAGGATGTTGAAGTTTTTTGCTTTTCCTTAGACAAAATCTTCAAAGTAGATGCATGAAATGTGTCAGTGTCTTTTTTAACTTGAGAGTTATGTCAAGCCAATTTGATTACTAAAATGATCAAAAACATGAAAAAATGTCTTTGTGGTCTCACCAAAGGCTTTGTGTACATTTGTGGCCTTCAGGCCCATCAGGTCAGGCAGCTGGTCGATGATGAACTCGCGTTCTGCGGTGCGTTTGTGGACCCGTTCTATGCTCCGGCGCTGCCAGTCTGTCCAGTAGATGTAATCACCCAGCAGTGTGAAGCCGAAAATGTGAGGAAGTTTGTCCTCCACTAGGATACGTCGGCCCGTCCCATCCATGTTCATCACCTGAGACAGATGGACATAAAGGAGGATGAGACACCGAACATGTAGAGAAGAACAGACACAATGACTGCTGAACGCTTTTATGTTCGTACTCTAAAATATGAATTTGTCAGATATGTTCTTCCTACAATGAAATATTCAAGAAAGTTTTGAGATGTAGCCAAACTTACATCTCCCACAATGAAAAAACCTATTTGTAGATATTCTTCATTTTTAAGATTGAACTTTTTAGTCTATTTTCAGGTCATTATCAGTAGTTTCTATAGTATATAGTATACTAGTAACTATATTATAAAAGCAAAGTGGTGTGTATGTATGAGTGTCCAGGGCTTCACACAAAATTCATAAAGAGTTGATTGTTGCAGTTTGGCATATTTATGTATTTTTGGTCACTGTAGACACTAGCAAAAACAGCACGGTTTACTCTGTGTACAAATATAAGGGAAAATGCTACTCAGCTCCTTGGATGAAATGTTCACCATTTCAAATTTAATTCTAAAAAGCAATTTCTATCTCCCATTAGGCAAATAAAATGTTTTTCAAAAAAGGAAAAAAAACTCAAGGGAATCTAGGATTCTCTACAAATCTGTCAAAGTTTTTTCATTTGTATCCACATGAAAATACACCGATGGAAACACTTATCCAGAGCAAAAATATTTAAATAAAAACCACAGAAACAGGTACATGGGTCCAGTCCAAAGGGAGGCAGCTGCTCCTGATTTAAACTGTTAGAAAACTTATAAAATCACATCTGTGCTTAAAAGAAACAACAAGAATGACAAATGGAACACATGTGACACATAATATTTAACTTCAGGCCAATACGTTTCCCATGCTGTCACAGTCTGACACTTACAGAGAATTCTTTAAACCATATTCAGTGTCCATCTGACTTCAGGTAAATTCTCTACTTATACTCCAGTTTAATGGGTTAAAAAAATATTTTGCCATTACACTCCCTGCTGCATTTTTCCAAATGTCATTCAGTGTAGTTTTAAAAACCGCCTTTTCATGCACCTTCTTTATTGTCTGCTTTCATTTCCACTCAGATCCAGGTTTTGCTGAGAAGGTCTTAAACAGAGTGAGATGTCAAAGTTTCTTCTAGGGAAGAAGAGGAAATGTGGCAGCCATATGCTGCTGTTGTTTGTTTGCTCGGGCTGTTGCTTCTAATTAGCGCCGCTGCGATGTGCTGCCAGGTCGGCTGAGCTCTTTGAGCGCGCTCAGAAACAATGTGGAAATTCTAGCAGACCCAACAGCTCTGTGGGGGCTTCAGATTTAACTCAAAGAAAAGAGACTCCGTGCTGGATGGTTCAGGACAGCTCAAACAGTTTTCTATGTGAACATTCTCACAATGACGCACAAGGATGACAGAAGTCAAACCCTCGTCAGTCAAGGGTTTGGCATCCGTGTCATCTTTACATGTTGTGGATTTTTTTTTTTTTTTTTAAACTAAACCCTTTTCAGACAAATGTAGCTTCTCTCATTCATTCATTCATTCACCAAAATAATTACTACCAGTAAGAGATTTTACTTACTAGGATTCAAACACTTAAGACTAGAATTACTGAAGTAGACTTTTTATGGTCAATTTGATGTTCATTTTGTGAAATATCTATTTATTTATTTACTAGGTAGTTATTTTAATACAGATGTTCAGGCTCAACAGTTATCCAAAATGATAGTTTGATACTGTAAATTAACTATTTACAGTATCAAACTTTTTTTTTTTTTTTTTGCTCCAGGCCATCAGTATTATTATAGGCCTAAAAATCTATAGCCTCTTGCTCACTATTCTATATAAATGTTTACATCAGAGGAAATTCAGATTGAAATCAGCTGCAAGACTGCAAGTGCTATGCTGTAACTTTGAATGTCTTGTTTTCTTCCACAATCAACCCAAAACCAAAATGAATTAAATTTACTGTCACATATGACTATGACAAGAGAAGCACCAACATTCCCAAAGAACTTTCATTTTTTTACTTGATGGTCCAACATTTGTTTTGTTTCTTAAATAATTTGATGCAAATCAAAATTTCTGGAGTAAAACTGAGTGCGGAATGTTGATCTGGCATGAACAGGTTTAGAATATGTCTGGATCAAATAAGAACAATGACTTATTTTAGTGAATACAGTAAAAACATTTCTTGGACGCTTGCTTGAGTAAAACACAAGATGTTCATTTGATACAATTCGCTCAAAATTGGTTCAACCAGTGGCAATGCCATAACGGCAAGTATATTACCAACAAAATTACTGTTCAATAATTTTTCTCCATTCAAGCTATAACACAGCAACATTACATGCACTCCTGCTAGCAAACCAACTAATGCCAAGTACAACAAGATGACAATAGGTCATGTAAAGTTCTTTGAAAACATTATGTCAATGGCTTTGACTATTAAGACTTACAAAAACAAACCTCGTTTCAGACTGAGCGCTACCTGATTGTACCAAAGGTATATTTTAAAGTTTCTCTCTTCATTTTAGTTTAATCTTTCTGCCCAGTTACATCTACAACAATTACATGCAATTGGTAATTACAAATTATCAGCAAAAAAGTAATTTGTTTATAGATCAATTAATACTAAATATTCTAGACTTCAGTCTTTAGTCACGCCATAAAATAATAATTGTAACTTTCAATGTTTCAATCAACACAAGAAAAATGATTGCATTTTTGCTAAATACTGCTTTTGCTTATGTGGTCAAGTGTATAAAACACACAGATGAACTTCAGTGTCATCAGTTAAAATGTAAGGAATGTAAAGAAAAGGGAGAAAAAAAGCAGAGGTTTGATTCCTTTTAGCTGATCAACAGTGTGGAGCGACGCTATTCGCTGCTGACAGAACAGCCCCTGCATGGCTGGCTGCCATCTTTCAAAACATCCTCTACACTTACCCGCCCCTCTATCTTCTGTGGACACTCGTTGGCACAATATATTCCCCAACATTAGCAGTCACAACCAAATACCTAAACTTAACCCTTAAGTCGTAACCCTTGAAAAGCCCTGGGAAGGGCCAGAACCAACCATAGTGTCCCCACGAAGTTGTTAAAAATTTGACCCCACCACCATAAAAACAGACAGACATTGCACGGCATTAATTTCCTAGAATCATCCCCTAACCTTAAGTTAACGCTAACCTGTTTGTGACCTTAAAACCAAATTCAAGGTTAGGAAAAGGTTTAATGATTTACATTATTACAAAGACTTGCACTTTGTCCTCATAACTTAAGTCAGTCTCACACACACACACACACACACACACACACACACACACACACACACACACACACAGGGCCTCTGTGTATAAATATAAAATGCAGTTTCCATCCTCAGCCCAAAGGTCTCTGCTGGTTTGGGAGTTGTGACCACAGTGCGGCGACGGTTTCAGATTCTGGTCTATTCTAAACAGAGCAGACCGCAGCTGGAGAGGACGCCGCAATCGGAACCAGATGTGGGATCTCTCCGCAAAAAAAGGCTCTCCTCGATATGTGAGTGGGGGCTACAGACCCACCAGCCCACTCCATCTTCCCTCTGTCTGAGCGGGACCAGAACCAGCTCTCTGGGTTTGGCTCTGGCTTGTAGGAGGTGGGGGGGTAGGTGGGGTTGTACCACCCCCGAGAAGAAAACCAGAAAAATACAAAAAAACATGTTGCAATGGCGTGAGATGCAAACCGCAGAGGGAGAAAGTTGGAGTAAAAAGGAGCAGTGATTTTGCAGTCAGGTCTCAGAGCAGTTGGCAGCGTTAATGTGGAGTTTAACAGGAACTAAAACAAGGTTTGGATTACATCCATCACCTGTACAACAGGTTCTGGTGAAAAAAAGCCACATGTAATCTCAGTCCAATCAGATATAACAAAAGAAAGACTCAAATATCATCTGCAAAAACAAAAAAAAAATACCCGTTTTTCCTTGTTGTTCCTAACATTTTAGGTTGCCATGGAGAAACAATATGAATATACATCTAATTAGGAATAAAGCCCTAAAACTGACATAATTGTTGTTACAAAAAACAAAAATTGTGATTACATTAAAAAGCTGTTTTTCAAATTTGCATGACTAAATTTGTGTTTTTTCCATCTTAGTGTGATGAAAGGCTTGAAGAGTTTTTGAAGACAGTTTTGTTTTTATAATGAACATTTCCTTTGAACTAAAGAGGGGATCAACAAATAATAAGAATAAAAAAAATAAACAAACAAAAAAACACTGGTATCATGTTTGTTCAAATTATTTTAAACATCATGAATGTAAGTCAATGAATCCCTACAAATGATTAAAGATCAAAAAAGCGCTCTCGCAGAGATCTGTCAACACAAAAGGGAAAAAATGAAAGTGCACAATCAACAGAGAGAAAAACAACTCTCAAAAGACTGAACTCTTGAGAGAAAAATGCTAATATACTAGGTGACGCTATAAGTTTTCTTCTTTAATTCATACAATCCTAATTGTTGGTAAGATACAGAGTCTAAAAAGACCAGCGGAACACAGCATGAAGCACAGTGTCTGAGGTGCCTCTGCCCAAGTAAACCAGTAGTGTTTCCGTCCCTGTGGTTGAGCCACAATAATATGGACTCTATAAAGACCTGTCAGTTGACAAACCTCATGCTGAATAGATCTGAAATAGATCAATGTTGTCAATACCACTGCTGAAACTCAGGAAAGTGCATTTTCTGACAAATATGAAAGAATAAATTAAATCTTTGGTCTCAACAGCCATATCTAATCAACAAAACTCAGACATCGGTTCAGCCCTAGAAAAAAATGTTGCGATTGCTCAATAGTGACAATAACCTCAATCTTATCTGTCTTGGCATCTCCCCAGTAGATCTTGCGTTCATCGTAGTCAAGTGCAAGTCCATTGGGCCAACCCAGCGATGTGTTGACCATCACCACTCGTTCCATCCCGTCCAGATCTGCACGCTCGATTTTTGGCACCTCACCCCAGTCGGTCCAGTACATATACCTGAGCAAGAGGCAAGGAAACCAGTCAGTACAGGAGCAGGGTTCTAGCTAGTGCAAAGTGCCGTCATGGCCCGTTACGCTATAATTTTGGGCCATTACGCTAATTTTCTCCCACTATGTTAAAATTTCAATACAGTGTAACGGCATTTTGACTGGATTTATTTGAAAAGTAGACCATGGTCAGTGACGTAGATTCAGTCTTTGGTGGTGGACGTAGAAATTCAGATGAGAAAACGTGCAGTGAACGAGTTTAACGCACCGAACCCCCCCCCCGTCACTTCCGTCCCTCCACCCTACTACGCTAAAATTAAATCCTAGCAAGAACCCTGAAAAGGAAACAAAGCTAAACTAGCTGGTTTGTCTGATCAGAAGGAATATCATGTTTTTTGAACAAACGTTAACACTAAAAAACAAAACATTTTATACAAATCCCTATCAGTTTGTCATTACATATACATGTCATTAACTCCGTCATTGCCAGTCCCAAGTCCGAATAGGAAAGGAAGAGAGTAGGATGTGAACCTAACCTGTTAGAAACCTGACCCTGTGAAAACCCTTATGCTACGGAAACAGCAGCAATGGAACCGTTACCTCACGTGCCAGACAACATAAAAATGTCTTAGAAAGACGCATTTCACATCATCCTTTTTATGAATAAAACAAGTCTTCAAATTCTTTTCATGATTATTTAATAAAATGTAACTTTTGTTGTGATTTCTCTTACCCAGCTATTGGGTCCAGTACGATGGCTCTGGGCTCATCCAGGTCTTCTGAAATGAGGATTTTACGCATGGTTCCATTGAGCCTTGTCACCTCAATGCGGTCCGTTCCTGTGTCAGTCCAGTATAGATTTCGGGCGATCCAGTCGACAGCGATGCCATCAGGGTGACTCACCTGCGATGTCACCACAAACTGAGCATCGCTGCCGTCCAGCAGGGACCGGCGGATGGCTTTCACATCATCGTCTGTCCAGTAGATGTATCCTTCCACTGGGTCGTAGTCAATGGCGATAGCGTGGCGGATGTCATCCACCTGCAGGATGATGTCGGTGAAGTCTGGTGTGTCCAGAGAGATGCGCCGCAGGTCAGTTCTCCGAGCCAACAGCAGCATCTCGGTGGCACCTGGAGAGAGAAGGAAGAATCAGCATCACTCAAATTCTGTATAAATCAAACACAGAACTTTAGACTCATGCGCTGGAGTTTTCAGTCAGATGGTCCACAATCTTTAGTTCATGGGTTCCTGTAAATGTAGTTGTGAAGTTGTTGCAAGTAATTTCTTATGGTCAATCTGTTTGTTCACACAACACATTAACCTTTTTTCTTCACCAAAATGATCACTTAAAGTGATGAATATCACTTGGATTTATTATATAACCAACAATTCCCAAGTCAGATGTTACACAGATATCATAT
>JAPSES010074895.1:0-10126 GCA_029822895.1 Maxillicosta whitleyi | reverse complement strand
AGCAAATATATGTGTTTATATATATATATATATATATATATATATATATATTTGAAGCACCCGGTTGCATTTCTGTTTTTTTTTTTTTTTTTTTAATTTGACAGATGTCAGCATGGACACTCTTCCCACTTCCTGCTGCTCATGCTCTGTTGATAATGACATCATCAGATGGATAAAGAAATCTGCATAAGTAAGAACACTAACTGAGCCCTGTGAACACACACGCACACATTCTATTTGGGCAATCCTAATTAATTCCAATTAGAAATGCAAATAAGGAGCCACATCTTTGATTAATCCACAGTCAAGTTCCTTGTTGGTTTGTGATGTCCTCTGCCGACGCAGCCCAGTTGTGAAGAGAAAGAGGGGGAAAAAGTGCTGGGACAGAAAACGTTGTAATTAATCCAGAAATGCTTCAAGTGAGATATTTCTAATTACTCCGCAGTCTCTCCCTCTGTTGCATCAGACACACTGTTGGCTGCCAACACCACCCTGTTCCACAGGATGCAGAGGAATTACAGACTAATTACATAGAGACGGGCAGTGGGATTCATCAAGCCCTGCAACTTACATCTGAGCTAATTAGAATATGATGGAACTAATTACCAATCATTTAGCAAATTATAGGCCTGGGTTATCTCATTACAGTTTTAGAACACAGAGACTTGGAGAAAATAGCATTGTTTGAGCAGTAGACATAGACGAGAGGTGACGAATAGGCTCTCATTTTTGTTTTAGTGTAAGAATAAGAGGCTTTAACACAGTGTTGGAAGTTTAATGTGTGTGTGTGAGAACTGTTTGCTTCACCTGGAACATGTTGTGAATTTGCAGTTTTTTATTAGAGGCTATGCACAGTGACAACTCATTCAAACAGACTGGATTTGGTTGCCTCATGCATCAGGTAAAAATGCACAAAAAGCCTGTTAGAGTAGTACCCCCCAGCCAAGGTATCAACCATTTTGAGCTTTAGCAGTTGTTTAACAAACTCCTCCTAAAGAATGACCTCAAACATTACATTTTGATCGTCTTAGTCTTGTGATAAACATTTGTGGTCAAACAATTATACATTTAAAAAAAATAAAAATCAAGGCCCTACCCTAAGCTTGAAGCTGGAAACAAGTTGTTTAATCCTAACTGATGCAGTGAGTAACTAACAGCCATGTAGAAGACACATCCTGTGTTCATGGAGAATATCAAGTATTGCCATCAAGCAAAAAAAAAAAAACATCTATGGAGACTGTTGAAACTACGAAAACTGAGTGAAGAACTGCCCAACATTCATTCATCTTCTGAATCCACTTTATTGTCACTAGGGTCAAGGGGGTCGCTTTGAACCTACCCCAACTGTTAAGGGTGAAGGTGGGGGGCACACAGATGGCACCAGTTCATCGCAAGGCTGACGTATAGAGACAAACAATCTCTCTCTCTCTCTCACACACACACACACATTCACACCTATTCACACCCAATTAGATTAACTGATTCAGCTATCAATGCATGAAGGAACCCCCCCAGACATGGGGAGAACAGGCAAACTCCACACAGAAAGGTCCCACCACTGACAGGTGTTGGAATCGAACCCACTGTTCAACATATTATTATTATTATTATTATCATCAGCAGCATGTTCAATTAAAAATCAATACCAAGTTGGTTTTGTAAGGCTGTCAGGGTGAGCTGTGCCTGGTTCTGTCACTGAAGGAGAACTCAACAAATGAACTGTGACAAACCAACAGGAACTGAACCCTGCAGGGAGTGGACGAGTGACAGAGGTAGGAAACTACATTATTATACCGGCTGTTTTCCCCGTTAGCGGGGGTTGACCGGTCCATGGATTCCTCTCCCCTTCTCCAACCCCATCACCCTCATATCGTCTTCAACCACATCCGTCGTCCCCTCCCTGCCGTTCCTGCCCCCTCCATCGTTAACACTCTACCCACTTCTGTATCCTCCCTCTTCTCCACACATGTCCATACCACCTCAACCGCTGCCTCCTTAACCACACCTCCATTTAAAAATATAATAATAATAAATATATAATAATATATAATATAATGCAAACAAACCCATTTTACTCTTGTATTCCTTCACTCAATGAGAATCAAAAGGAATTGGATCAATCGAAGCAAAATCAGTAATGGAATTGGAATTATTAAATTCTTATCATTTCCCATCTCATCCCTTCATCCCATCCCCATCCATTATTTTAAGTTTCTGACCTCTGAGCTTCATATTATGCATTGTTGTAGACTAAGAAATACCGTAGATCGCACTCTTACCTTAAGTCTGGCTCATAAAACTCTTGTCCCGACTCTCTGTCTTTCCGTTCATAGGTGTGACATCTGGTTTATTTGTCTCTGAGCTGGAAGAACAAGTCCTGCTGGATCCAGATGTAATCTCCACTCAGGGAGTAGAATGGGATAACAACGCAGAACCACAAATCCTTGCTGATTCCCAAGACACACTTGACTCCCAGAACACCTTCATCCAGCCTGATTCAGATCAGCAGTTAAGCTTTGATTTGAGCTATGAAGCAGCAAGTCAGTCTTCCTTTGACCCATATGGGTTTAAACTTAGTCCTGAGCATTCTAGCCATACCCTCTTAGACCCAGATGAAGCACAACTAAGCCCGGATCCCTCTGAGCAGGATCTGACCTTTGATCCTGAGCCTTGTTCTTCTTCTCCACCAGACCAACTGAACTTCGATCCTTACGGATTTGACATCATTTCCTCTAAAGTGGACCATGACTTTGACCCCTATGGCTTTAAAATTGACCCTGAACAAGAGAACCAGGAGGTCCTTGACCTTTGTGGCCATGAAAACAAAGAAATCGACTTTGGCAGCTATCCCAGTGAGGAGCAGGTGGAACACCCTAACCATAGCAACCACAAAACACAGGAACCTCATGAAAACCAAGAAGTACTTAGCCCTTGCAGCCACAACAAACTGTTAGAACATTGCAGCCATCAGGATATTTTAGATTTCTCTTGTCCTGAAAACCAAGAAGTTCTGCAGTTAGGTAGCAATAGCAACCAGGAACTTCTAGATTTATCTTATGTAGAAAATCAGGAAGTGCAAGTTCGCGATAGCCATGACAACTACAAGCTCCTCAATCTCAGTAGCAATGAAAACGAAGAAGTACCAGATGCAGGTAGCCATGAAAACCAGGAAGTGCTGGAGTTGGTGAGCACAGAAGTTTTTCCTGAAGCGAACAACAACCAGTGCATCCAGGAGTCCAATTACAGCTCAGACAGTGATATGACGTCAGAAGTGTCCAACTGTCCATCCACTATGGATCTACAGGGACTGGAACTGAGCAACACCAGCATCTGCACTACTGAGGCCACAAACATCAATGCCATTGACACCCTCAACACTGCTGTCAGTATCGTGTCTGCCAACCAAGACCTCACAACTTCCAACAGCCCCGTCAGTCACAGTTTGTTAGAAGGTGATCTGGGGTCCGTGTTTCGGTCTGGAGGATATATCGGTTGTCCTGATGTTGCTGATGATCTAGAGCCACTTGACAGACGGCAGGTTAACCCAGTGACGGAGCCAGTGCGACCAGTCAGACCAGTTAGGCCTCCCCGGCCCTCACTCAGGGTAAGATGGAAGGCTGCACACATCACGCTGTCCAAATCTTCACTCATCCCAGAAGTATGAATTGATCATTTGATTCCTAGTTAAGGACAGAACCTGGTACAAGTATCATATGCTAATGATGCAAAAGTATAGTGTGTGACAGACACTTGTTAGAGCCAATGTTTATTTTCCCTGTACTGGGCTGTTTAGTTAGGGGGGGATATTAAGTAACAGCCTCGATTATTTATATTTTATGCACTGAATTTGTTACAATAAACAAAGATAATATATTCACACATAGAACAGTTACTGTTTCCTTCCATCTTATTTGCAACAAGGACTCAAAGCATTAAAATATTCCATAGGTATATTATGTGCAAGAAGTATTCATTTTATTTGTAAGATTATTCATTTATTTATCTAATTCACATGCATGACAATTCCATTTTGAATGTGTGTGTCTTCAAATGTATTTACTATCATCTTATTCTGACCAGATGTAGCAGGTCACATTTCATTATACATTATTTTATGTACATTGACATTTAAGGCAGTGTATCATATTGAATTCCATTCCATTGAGGTTAAGTAACTGCAGATTTGTTTTCAAACTGTGCTTCAGGAGCAGACCACAGTGCTCTGGTGTGGTTAAATCACAGAAGATGTGTCCGTTCTTCCTAAGTTCACCGTAGACTTATAGTTTGACTGGTAATCTGTTACAGTTACTACCAGTAACCAGTAGTAGATAAAGTGGGGGCGGGTCATGTGGAGACAAACTGGTTTGGAAGCAACAACTTCAGAGTAGCCAACTGTGGTGATGGTCGTAGAGCATAACCATAGGGTGAGGTGCTGGGATGTCTGGGGGGGGCTCAGAGTAGAGCCCCTCCTCCATGTCAAGAGGAGTCAGTTGAGTTGATTCAGGCACCTAGTGAGGATGCCTCCTGGGCACCTCCCTGGGGAGGTGCTTTTAGCAAGTTCCTTCTGCCAGGAGACCTCAGGGCCAACTCAGGACATCTTGAGGGGGGGGGGTTATATCTCTCCACTGGCCTGGGAACGCTGTGGGATTCCCCCAGAAGAGCTGGTGGAAGTGTCTGGGGAGAGGGCTGCCTGGGCTGTTGCCCCCGCAACCTGGACCCAGACATGTGGATGAAGACAGTACGGTACAGGGCATCGACAGAGGAGGTGGAAACAGATGGAAAGTGTGAATATTTAGACAAGGGGGTGTTTGTGTTTGTACATTATGCTCGTGCACGAGCCCTAGAGCTGCTGTGCGTGCGTCACAGAGTTATTATTGTTATTGCCACCTTATGATCTGTTGTGAACGTCTGTCGTAGTGATGTGGATCAGTGGGTTACCCACGGGACGCACCATGAACCAAGAGAGGGGGGGGGGTGAGCAGGAGGGTTATAGTCTACTACTGCAAGACTAGTACACGAAGACCACACGGCTGTGAAACTGAAAATGAAAGACTCTTACAAGACCAGACAGGGGTCAGTAAATAGTAAAACAGGGTGGGGCTGGGGGGAGATGAATACTGTGACACATCAGGTTAGAATATTCAAACCTGTTGTAGGGAATTTGTACATGATACTGTACATATTTTTGTGTCTCTGCTCAACCAATGATCCACCTCACAAATACTGACATTTGTTTGACCGCTGATCATCACTCATCTGTAGAATAATAATAATAATAATAATAATAATAATAATAATCTGAAGCCTGTTCAAAACACATGTTCATAAACGCTCATGCACATTTTAAAAATGTGTTAATTTTGTTGAAAGTGACTCTAGATATAGTTAGTTGTCTAATTTGAATTAAACAGCAATGAAAAAACCTCATATGTCTGTGGAGGTGAAAGTTCACAGTCTTACCCTGTTGAAGCTCATACTTCTAATGCAGTGGATTCATGAGCAGAAATGAAATGGATTTGCACAACACTCAAACAAGTATTCATTCTGAAATTGCAATTGAAAAGACACATTAGGTGCTACAATTTTCAATATTTTCTAAAGTGAGGGCCCTGCAACCCCCCCTTGGTTGGTTGAGGGGCCTCCAGACCTTATTGTCCAGGGGCCTGTGGTTTGTTCATTTGCTCTGATGCAGACCTGTGGATTACTGGATGAAGTCCCACCAAGAACCTCATGCTCTGACCTGAAGAAAACTTTTTTACAGTCACCCAGTTAGAATGCACCTGTGTACAATAATGTGAGCAAATAAGATAAAAACATGTCCTGCGCTGTTTCTAAAACTCCACTTCCACTGACATCACCAAAGCAGTGGAGCTGTGCGGTTTCTTTTTCGTGTTTTTCAAATATGTGTTGATTTGTACAAGTCCATGTGCACTTTGCTTGTCACAAAACTCGGAAAGTTAGTTTTACTCTTAGCACGAAAGAAGTAACCGGACCTAACAGTGACTTAACAGTACGACAGCCCCGCTAGAGTTTGACATCTGGATTGGATAGTGATGTGATTCAAATGTGTCCCATCCTATATTCCACTACATTCCAAGAAGTTTTAAGACGTGTGTGTCCATGTATTCTCTTTGTTTTCATTTTGGATCGAGGACAGCATGGCTACCACTCCTTTTGTTAGTTTGAGTCCTCCTGTGGCACACACCTCACTCACTTGGACGAGTAAGAACAGCTTGAGTGAGTGAGAATAATTTGAGGCAGTCATCTACAGTATGGACTCCAGACACCCAGCAAGTGAAAGGTTTAGCTTTTTAAAAAACAACTGTCTTCATCAGAAACTGCATTAATGTAACTGTTTTTTCTGATGTTTTTTTAAAAAAATAATTTGTATTTGTTTATTTCTATTTTTTATGGAATGTCCTTTGCAGTGGACATTATTTTTAAAGTAAAACCATGAAACTGTTCCCTACAGAGGACACAAATGTACTGCCTGTTGTCAGGAGGATATGAAAGTTTGATTTAATAGTCACTACCTTAGTGAGACGATAGTACCGAACAGATGGACTTAGTTACAGTAAAATAAAGGCTTCTACAGACCAAAATCCTATGACCTATGACCTTACTGTTTTTGTACACATACATAATTTAATGATGATCAGCCGTTGTTTTCGGAAATTAAGCTACGTTAAGCTTTTTCTATATAATATTTGACTATAGAGTAAAAGGCTTAACGTTCATAAAATTAGGGTTGTGGTGATTTTTGCAGAGGTGAAAGTGGGCGTGACTACAGATGTCCACACAAACTTTGGTGATGATTGATCACTCAGGGGTGTAATTTTTCCTGATAAATCCGGAAATGAAGGAAGAAGCTGGTTCTGGATTTAAGTCATCAGTCACAGGGATAACCAAGACCGTGTGTACATTATAGATGAATATAAATAATAATATGTGTCTATTATAATGTTCTGAATCTGACTGTGAAATATCAGTCCTCCCATGTACCAGATCAGTCTAAAAAAGAAAAAAACTAATCTGATTTTGATATTAAATAACTGTTTTTAATGAAAATGGAAGATTAAATCTTTCCTACTCCACATATTTTCAAAGATAACTCGTACTTTGTTTTAACTTCATTTTAATTTCACATACATTGACTGATACTAGACTGGTATTTTCCCACAAGGTTCTGGCAGCCTTAGTGCATAGAACACAAACATCCAGGGACATACATGTATATTTACTCCTGTAATGAAGTATCAAAACACACTTATAGGAAACTTTGTGTTCAGTGTGACTGCCTCTATAAATGTATTTCCAATAACCTCTTTTGTAACGTGTTTGTTTCAGGCCAAAGCAAAGGCTCAGACCCAGGCTCAGGACATCGATCTGAAGTGACTTCTTACCAAATACGTCAGCCCACGATGACACTAACAACACAAAGACGATGAGGAGAGAAGTAAGAGGGCCGATGTGACTAAAGAAGTGACGAAATGGAGAGAGGGTGCTGATTAAAAATAGAGGAGAAATGTTGTACTGATGTATGTGTTGGTGTTGGATATTTTTGTTTAGATGTGAAGGAATCACAAAGGAAATAATGAAGGTGTCTAAACTAATAGCCTGTACGTAGTGTTGGACAGCTTTCATCAGCTTTATGGACACATAGTTTGCAGACGACGGATTAAGGTATTCTCACTGACTCAAATGTGATGCATACATACATACATATACTTGCAATACTGACTGCCATCTGACTCCTGTGTCCTTTGAGTCTCTTAGTAAACTTTAGAACTTCTGATTTCCAATAAAAACGATCGACTTGAGCTTAGAGTTAGACTCAGTACAAGAGGCCATACAGATAAATTGTCTATGTAAACGATATACTCTGCAAACGCAGTGTCTGTTTTTAGGTTATCCAGTTACTCAATAGCTTAAAGTTGTTTTACAGCTGTACAGTGTTTGGGTGAATTGTGCAGCACATACTTTATACATACTTTAACACCTTCCATCATCATTAAAACCTCAGTGTCCAACTTCTAACTTCATCAAATGCACAAACTGATACTATCAACTTTCCAGTGTCGTGCACTCCTTTAGTAGTTCAAATCAGAGGTAGCCCAACTCTAGATGGACTCTAGATGGGGTTCTCAACTCTGCAACTTAGAATGAAGTCACACTTGCACACAGACTGTGTCTTCAGACTCACCCTCAACAGCGATTTGAGGCGTGTGGATGATCTTCACTTTACTCCTGATCTCCTGTCTGTCAGTTTGAACGTCATTTCCTCTCCTATTACCACTTGTAACCTATGGAATGTGCTCGACCCCCGCAGAAACAACAATGGCGGTAACCTTACCTGTAACCGTAGTGCTTTTCGGTATAATTGTGATATTCTGAATAAGTATGCAAGATTTCCATCAGAGTCTTTGAAGGCAGACGAGTGTCTGCTCTGTTTGAATGGGCTCTTATTGAAGTGGATCAGCTGTAGTTCCAGTCATAAAGTTAGTTAGTTAGTTAGTCATAAACACCCTCTGTGATTATCTTTAACACCTTCTCTGTACACTAGCCAGTTACGATGCAGCACAGTCTAACATTAACAAAATTAGTCTTTTATTTGTTAGTAATGAGACTAATGGTGGCTCAATGTAACCAAACCACGGACCAAACACACTTCTGTTTTCTTTATTTTGTCAAAACCAAAGGTAAAAAGTGGTGTCGGGCACAACAAACCCTGCCCTTCACATATATTGTAGCTTATTTTGGCATCAGTCCAACTGATATCATCATGTTTATGTGTGCGCTGCTCTCAGCATATTAAATGCTTGTATATGTGTCAAGTTTGAAGCAAATTTAAACGAAATTGATGTTTTTATAGATGTGAAATTTAACCCATTATAAGTAAATGAGAGGGAAAAAGGATTTAAAATTTCATGAAAAACTGGAAATTTGACCTTTTCTCAAAATGTAATGACAACTATTCTGGATCACTGGCAATCTTTCAACCCAATTTGGTATGAATTTAACTAATTATTGCTGCTAGAGTGTTAAGAAACAAACAAACCATCCAAAAACAATACCCCTCGCATCTCCTTTGATGGTGAACTCACAAAAAAAAAAAAATGTCACTAATATTTCCCATATCCCACCATGAATAAATCCATTCTGCTGCAGACTGAGTGTTGTAAACTTCAGCAGAACGTTCAATGAGCGCAGGCCGCTGGCACCATTAACTCACACTGATGTATAATTGATCCCCTGATACTAATTAGTCTTAGAATAGCCACTAGTTTTCATTAACATTGAAAGGCATAAGATTGGAATTTTTCAACTTGTCTTAAATGTCTTTGGTTATAAGTGTGTACAAGCTGACAAAGTAATCTGTTACTTTGTGGTCCTTGTAGTTCATACCTCCTGTCCAGCAGACAGGATTGTTAAAACATGCATCGTCTTAAAATCTGAAAATAACCAACTCTGTCCTTTTCATTGGACTCTTCATTTGCATATTGTTACCACTTCAATGCCCACCTCACAAATGTTGACGGGATGAAGCGACATCTTAGACTTTTAAAATTCACCACTGTGTCTTTGGATGTTCAGTATGATGTGCTGTTAGGTTTTGTTCAGATCCCTGTCAGTCATGGTGAATGATAGAACAGCAGTGTCATCAGAGTACTTCTGGATATGACAATACTCATAAATGTACTTAAAAGTCCACTGTGTACAATGGAAATAAGAAGGGAAACAAAAGAGTCAGCGTTGAAGCTCCAGTGCTGCTGCTCATTAGATGCAATTATGCAAAGTGAAGAAGTGTGGCCTTCCTTTTACGTAGTCGAATAAACAAAGGAAATGTGCAGCACCATCCCAAAAGTGACAAAGGATCCTCTGTTGGATTTGCAGGTTCTATATGCACACCATTTCAGAACTTTTTAGCAGTTGTAACTACTGCTAACAATGATAATCTGCATGATCAGTGTTTATGTCAAGCCAATGTAATTTTATTTTATTTTATTTACTGGTTGGATAAGTAAAGCAGTTCACAATTAGCCAATTAACACGTGCGTTAATGTATTACATACTAACAATTCATTATCCAGTACAGATACTGAGACACAGATGGCTGACATATCAA
>JAPSES010074894.1:0-10127 GCA_029822895.1 Maxillicosta whitleyi | reverse complement strand
TCCTCTGGGATGAGCCCGTGGGCGTACCATACACGGCTCTGGGCGGGGCTTATGACATTGTGACGTAGATAATTTTGGCCTGATCTGAGCCACTCGTTTGTCTGTAGGTTAACCTTTCAATGACAAAAAAAAAACCCATTTAGGTCGAATTTCACGGCTTGCGGTGCTGCGTACATATACTGCTTTTTGTGACCCACCACATTGTAAAAAGAGATACTCAAAGTGGTTTTTAGTGGAAGGAGCTCTTTAAGAACAAAATACAAGTGATGCAAGGCAGAGTGTTGTTTTTGTTTCAGTTGGTTTTATTATGAGTTCATTTGTGAATTTATTCTGATAGATTTATGGTTTGTGAACAGAGGAGTATGAACAAAAACATGCTTTGTGATAAAGGATTTGACTCACAGAAAGATATTTAACCTGCTGTATCGGCCTGAGTTGAACCTACAAAGGGTCAGCTGTATTTGCATGGATGTATTTAATATATCTATAAGTTTCCTCAAATGCATGGAAATGATGTCATGTATATGTATACGCTTTTTGACTTTACTTGACTTAGTCTTGTTGCATATTCGTAATAAATACATAAATAAAAACTGTCAGTGATGCATCAGTACATCTTCAACATCACATCTTAGAAACTTCGGACACGAAGATCGCTGCTCACAGAAGTAACAACCGGTCTGATTCTGTCAGTGTCAGTGATCTGGGAGTGTAGTGTTGTGTAAAACAGTTCCTAAACAGGAGGAGAATCTCTTATTACAGAAATTGTCGATGTAAATTCTAACTCGGACTTTTACTGTGACGTGTTTGCAGGCACACTGGTGTTCTGGTTATGAGGTGTTGTCCAGTTTTGATCATATCCAGGATGTGACGTCTACCTGATACACAGACTAATACAGATCCCCATATCCCCGTTCATGTGATAAATTTCTGCTCATTACCACTGCTGTTTATACATAACATGGTCATTTAATGTGACATTTCAGAAGCTGCTGCCAAACTTTAAAGTCATTCTAGAAAACAAGACAGTTTAGTTTTAACAGATGTAACTATAGTTCAGAGGAGTTCAGGGACTGGTTTTATAGTTAATGCACATAGTGATGTCCATGTTGTGTCGATGTGCTGCCTTGCTCATTCTATGGAATCTGACCTCCTGTTGGTTGAGTTACTAAGAACTTAAAACAGTCAGAGATCTGATGCTTCACCATGTGACCTCCCATTTCTATTTATTTATGTTTTTATCACTGAAAGACAAAACTCTGGCTTCCTGTCGCTCCGGAAGAGAGATGCTTTTGTTGCCGCCACCATGTTTGTATTTCTATTGCCTGCCTGTGCTTGCGCAGTAATCTGCAACTGTCAGTAACAGCGATACGGTTGTTTACATGTAACAGTATCACAGATACTATCGGAGTACTGCAGATGTAGTATCTGGGTTTCTTGAAACTGGGATAAGGTCATATCTGGGACAGTGAAATCGGGATATGGTGTTAATATATGCAAAAACAAAGATGGGATACTGATTTATATGTAAACATAAGGACTGTAATCACAAAATAATCACAATATCTCTAACTATTCTTTCTCAAATGTTCCCTTTTCTTTAATATTATCATATTTTCATAATTCCCATGCACAAAAATACAGTAATGTGATAATTTCCTTTATCTTTTAATATTTACATGTTCTGAAGATCGTTTTAATTAATCTCTTACGCAATTATTTATGCATTATTATTATTATTATATTATACATCAGTAAAAGGTTACAGCCCTACAAAATTCTGAAACATGATTATTTCCTAACTAATTTTAAAGACCCAGTGGTAATTTTACAGCAGTTGCTGAATGATTTTTTTCTCCAGATTTAACCTGTCATAAATGATTTATTACAATATTATCCACAGCATTTTGCATTTTCTAGCAAAAATAATGTATTTTACTATATTTAATTCACTGATCATGTAGATGTTCATTAAAACACCAGAGTAAAGTTGAGGGTTATTTTACCAGAAACAGAAAAAAACTGCAGAAAAAGCGACTTTTTCAATATAAACTATCATTAACTGAACATAAACCAAGAGAGTTCATCAAGTGTCATTGAATAGTTGAGGAATCAATGTTGTAGAAGATGACAGTGTTTCCACGGTAACTACGAAGCCTCTGAATGTCCAAATGGGTCCAAACTGCATTTTACACCAATTATTTACATGTATTGATAGGATTAAAGGATCAGGTATTAAACAGTTTACAAACACTGAAATGTTCATCAGATGACTGCAAAAGCATTTCTTTTTCTTACTGGATGAGGACCTCTGTTAGTTAAAAGTGCATTTATATTTGTCTGATTGCAGTATGAGTACGTGAGCACAGTCTTTAACTTAAGCTCATATTGGTAAAAGAGTCAGAAACTGAAGATGGGTCAGTGACTGTAGAAGCATACCTATCCACCCCCCTGACCACAATACTCTGACTTTCCACTGCACTGCCCCCTTCACATAATCCATCTGTGGTAGGAAAATGTATTACTATCAGTTTTCGAAGCATACATTTGCATCTTAAGACACCCTAATCATTTGTGAGGTTTTACAAAGAAAGTCTGGTTTTGTGAGCAGAGCTGGAGACAAACTGGAGTAAGATTAAAATGCATTCAGAGCTTTTAGGGCAGGGGTGTCAAAGTCAGTTTAGTTCAGGGGCCACACCTTCCCAATATGGTCTGAGGTGGGCCAGACCGGTAAAATAATAATAATATATAAATAACATCAACATCATACATTTATCTGTGTTTTAGACGGGGAAAAATAAGTAAATTACATAATGAAAAACTTTTAAAAATGTGAATAATATGAAGAACTTTGAAAAAACTGAAATTTCTTAAGGAAAATAAATGCAATTTTACCAATATTCTGTCTCGGTTTATCATTTACAAATGTTCATGACAACTTACAGACCACAGTGGATCTGAAAATACACAAAACATTTAGAAACAGGCAGAATATTGGTCCAATTCCACCTGAGTCTATTAAGACATTTCAGTTTGTTCATATTTGTTGAGGTTAGCCACTTTTTTGTGAAACAATAGTGTAAAAATGTAAATATTTTCATGTAATTTTTGAAAGTAAAATAAACAGAAGACTGAGTGAGTTGTCATTATTTACAAGTTATTATCATAGAATTTTACTGGTTCTGATCCACCTGAAATTGAATTGGGCTGAATGTGGAACTGAAACTAAAATAGTTTTAATGTCCTTGATTGATGATATTATAAGTGCATTTTACAAATTCACCCCACGAGCCAGATTGGACCCTTTGTCGGACCACATGTTTCACATCTGTGTTCTAGGGTAGAGCTTTATGTTATATTACAGCTAATACAGTTCGGTCTTGGTATTAACCCATAAACACCCAAACCTCCATGATCGTCCAGAACTATGTATGTACTGATATAAACTGTTTAATACATGTTGATCCATTAATCCTATCAATACATGTGAATAATTGGTGTAAAATACAGTTTCTCATCTTTTCATGGTCATCAGATGTGACCCATTTGGACGTTCTGAGGCTCCGTAGTTACCATGGAAACACCGTTATCTTCTACAGCATGAATTCACCAGTAAAACCCATGTAGTTTGATAAATGACAGTAGGATGGAGACACTTGATTTCTGGTATATTTTGCTGAAAAAGTCACTTAATCTTCTGTTTTCTCAGTTTCTGATAAAATAATTTTTGAGTTTTATTATGAACATCTACATAATCAGCGAATTAAATATAGAAAAATCCAGATTTTTACTGGAGAAATGCAAAATAAAGAGGATAATATTACAATAAATGGCGATAAACCACTTTAGAAACGGCAAATATAGAGAAAAATTCATAAAAAAATTCAACTTTCACCCCAGGTTGTTGTGGGTTAAATCTGAATTTTTTTGTGTCACATATTTTCATGCACTTTTTTACAGCAACAGAAGTGTCCATGTGTGTATATGAACACATTCTAGAATCTGGGCCAAAACATGGTTGAATTATTCAGTATTTTATCTATCGCTGTGATGGAACTCCCATGACCCCTGACCAGGTCAAATCTTACTGGAAGGATTTGAAAGACACTCAGACGTCTTACTAAGATTTATTGTGAGCTTGATATCATATCAACACATCCCTATACCCCTGTGCACCAAATGGGAGAAGGAATGTTGATGATAAAAGGTCATTTTTCCCACAATCAGACCAAAGAGATGCTATTCACCTCCATGATGCTACAGACACAGACTTTGAGTCATTACATTCTTAAAACGTGAAGCACTTTGGAGTGATTTATCTGCGCTACCCCACCTAAAGAAGGATGAATTCCCTCTCAACAACCTCTATTATGGCGAAGTTCTGGGCTACCCACAGACCACAGAGCTATACTTTTCATCTTATCTTCACAGGTGCTTTTTATGATTCCAATTTTTCTTGGCTTTGCGGATCAGTTTATTACCCTCGCTGTTTTGAGGGTATTGTAGTCAGATCCCTCTATCTGTCTATATCTCGAACTAAAAATCTACAACACATTTCAACTTGGAAATCGTACATAAATGAGCTCTCTATCTATCTCAGACCTCCTCAAAGATGGTCCAGATCTGGATGCAGATGTGGATTTAAGACTTTTTTTTTATTTTCCAAGATAGTTTCTTAACCCTTATGTTAGGGTTATTGGTGTGATCTAAGGTTCCAAAAGTCTGTTACATCTTATTTTGTAGTTCCCAACCTCATCCAATCATTGTTTTTGTTTGTTATTTTGTCGTAAGACTTGGAGTGCTGAGTCCAATGTAAAGATGATTTATTTAATTTTATGTAAACTCTGAAACAAACTGAACATAAATCATATTTATTAGACATTTATTGAGACAGTGAGACCACTGTATTGCTCTGCTTTTTGTCTGTATTAAAAAAGCGTTGACATTTATAGAGCTACTGATTTATATGAGTAATTTTATATTACATTGACTTAACTTGGTCTCACGATAAAATAGAAACCCAAATAAGAAATAGTTTAAACAATTTAAAAATGGTAAAAGCAGTAATATTACTTGAACTTGTAGTGGAACTTGGATTTCACTGAAGACTTATTTAATATTATGTCCAGTCAACTTTATTTCATTTGTATAATTAAAATTGTCATGAGATTCAATTCAATAATAATAATAAAAATCATCAATAAATCAACAGTCAACAGTTTATTCCCATTGATCCCAGGTGGTTTTATTTTATGCTAAATGCATAGGTAGTACACTATTACACACATTTCACAGATATAATAAAATCTTTAGGTTCCAAGACCAAGCCCTGTGGAACACCACATTCATGCTACAAATACTCACGTGTTACCAGCAAACTGAGCATTTTTTCTGAGGACAACTTGTCCAGATCAATAAATATTAACATTTAATATAAAAATTTGAATGTTTATTAATGTTTTCTTACTTTCTATTGACGCTGTAAAATGTTACACGAAGTTCGTCGCTCCTACAGCTGTGGAATCATTACATGGAAGCTCTTCTCAACTCTCATTCACTCTATTTTTGAAGAAATGTTTTCTACAAACACTTCATGGAGGACTTTGGAAGGCACTGTTGTGTAGTTAGTAAAGTTATTGTTGCCTCCTGTATTTGCTACTTTATTACAGAAAAAATATGTGTCTGAAAAGAAAGATTAAAACAACTTAACTAAGAGGTTTAATCGCACTGTCAGTGTCTTTATCATGATGACCATGGCAATCTCATTGCTATCAGTTGACGTCAGCTTTTTTCTTACATTTAATTTCAGTTTCGCTCATCTCCAAAAGAAACTAGATACCCCATCTGCTCTTTCATTCCCCATCATTGTTTATTTTAATAGCGTTTGCAGGGATTGTCTGATCAACTATCAGTGGTCGACAATCAAGCTCTGACATTTTCTGCTTGTCCGTGCAAAAAAAAAAAAAAAAAAGCAAACATTGATGGTAAAACTATTAGATATGTATTGCTACTTGAGTATAGTAAAGACGGAACCTTATTTTCATTGGACTCAAGCACCGACCTGGTTAGCGCTGCAGTCTTTCCGATTAACCTCTATGACATGACACAGTGTAAGGAAACAATTACTCAGAAGAAAGGCTTTGTGCGGCAGCTGTTGATGAATGCTCTGTGCTTCAGATGTCAGACCTGCAGACCAGCTCTGTGAGGATCTGGAGAACACGGCCCCCTCCTGTGCCCCCTCCCATGCCCCGTCAGCCCCGGTGCCCCTCAGCCGGCGGGCAGAGATTAATGACACCTAATGACTCATGCCACGCTCATGTGAGATGAATGGCCCTCAGTGACTTACACCAGCCTGCAAGATTAATAGCGCTTAATGGTTTATAATGTTGGCTATAATCAAGCTGTCGGCCCCTGCTTGAAGAATAGCAGCTCCCTGTATCAGTCCTTACAATCACCACAACCCACCACCTCAGTCCCAATGGACCGTTTAGTATTCCTTATGATCCACACCAGCTAATTTTAGCATTTTATGGGTGTTTTCACACCTGTGTTTTGAGTCGGGTTAAAAAAAGAGTCTGGTTTGTTCAAAGGATTTGTGTGATTCATTAGTGCAGGTGTGAGTGCAGTAGTTAAACACTGAACATCTTCACGAAGGCCTCTATGAGATGAAGGGAGTGAAAGGATAATATAGCTGATAGGATTGGTGGTTGATGAATGACTAAATATTAATGTTACTCATATCCAGTTTGGTTTGGCTCCTTTTTAAATGTATTTCACCACAAATTACAGAATGTGTACATGGAATTTGTAACATTTGACAGACAGAGTATCACCAGAAACATGACCACATAACCAACACTTCAACATTTTGGGTATTTTCACCCATAAAAGTCTGAATTAAAGTAAAGTCCAAGGTTCGTGTTTTGCTATAATGGATACATCTGGTTAGGTTAGGTTAGGTTAGGTTCCATCATCATCATCATCATCATCATCACTATCATCATCATCATGACCATCATCATCATCACCATTATCACCATCATCACCATCATCATGTGCTACATTGTGCTTCATAGACAGGTGTACATCTGACATGTTTTTCCACCTTTTGTTCTTTTTTGTGAAGATAACCTTACTAAATTGTTGTAGCTTATACAGTTGTGCACGAAATTAACCCTAACCCCCACTGAAATTAAGTGTTTGACCAGTTTGACATCAATTTTGATAATTTCAGTCGTCTTATTTACCATTACATTAAAGAAGCACTTGAAATTTTACAAATATAACACAGCATTTATACTGAAATAAAATTAATTAAACTAAAATGAATATACATATGAGTTACCTATTTTCAATCACTAAAATTACACTGTCTGGCCCAAAAAAAGCTCCATAGTCTAATGTTTAATGGGACCACCTTTACCTTTAGCTTTGATTACTCTACATATTTGCCATGGCATCATGGCATCAGTTTATGCAATGTCCCAACATTTATTCCTGTATTTTTGGTTGCTGAACCAACTCCAGATCATAACACTGCCCCCACAGGCTTGTACTGTAGGCACTAAGCATGATGGGTAATCACGTCTTCTGCTTCTCTACTCACCCTTATGTGCACATCACTCTGGAACAGGGTCAATCTGGACTCATCAGAACCACATGATGTTTTTCCATTGAAACATTGCTCTCTGCAAACTGATGTTTTTTTTTTTTTTTTAGCTACCCAGTGCATCAGAGTTAAAGAATATTTTACAGTAGAAACATATCAATTATTGTATTAATAAGCCAATGGAAGGATCTGACCATTTGCTTAGTATAATCCTTTTTAAATGCATGAAAGTGGCCTTCATATAACACTGCTACATAAAACAGACTGTTCCCTGGAGTTCCTCTGAATATACAAGGACACTTATTGTATGAGTATCCAAATGCATAGCAATAACGTGATGTCTGCTTTGTAAAACAGATAAGGAGCCAGATTTCCTTGGACATGAGTATCAAGTTAGATTAAAACCCCATAAACATAGATGGAAAGAAAATGTTGTCTTTGTTTTGGTTGCCTTGCTTCAGAAAAGGCAGTTTTTGTACCTTCTCTATTTTCATGTACAAAATAAAAGGTGACAAAGATAGAACAGAGATAACAATAATAAAAATGTACTATTCAGTTGTTCAACATGCAAATCGATTGTTCTGTGTAACTCCATCCTCTGTGTCATGTGTGGACAGGTAGAGCTTCACCGTGCAGATACACCTGTGTGTGTGTGTGTGTGTGTGTGTGTGTGTGTGTGTGTGTGTGTGTGTGTGTGTGTGTGTGTGTGTGTGTGTGAATAATGCAGAGTTTTGAGTCTGTAGCAACTGAAATCAGTGAGAAATAAATACCAGAATTTGCAGATGCACTGCTTCCTTCTACGTCTGTGTCGTCTCAGTCCAAATATAAAGACTGAATATAAAGATTGCTGACCCTGACACTGTTTTGAAATATCACATTCAAGGAAACCTGATCAGCAATCTGAATTAAGGCTGTCAATCCTACCTGAAACCACCTGGAATTGGGCTGAGTCTGCATCATGGATTAGGATTTCTACAGTTCTGTTACAGAGTTCACCGAGAGTCTGGTTTCAGTTGAAATTACAATATGCTGAAAGGCAATATGACCCCTGATAATACCAAAAAAAGTACCAAACACTGAGCTTTATGCAACATAACCCTTTTGAAATAGTAATCTGCTCATCATATACAGAAACTGTAGTTACTCCTATTTTATATTCAACTATTTAAAAATATTATCATCTATTTAAGCAACAACCAACCGAGCAATGCAAACTAATGCAGATACACCACTGCCTCAATGACTTTTTCTTTCATGTCTCATTTGTTACTGATATATTGTAATGAAAAGAGTAAAATAGAAAAAAAAATAATGCACATAAACACACACATACAAGTGTCAGAGATAAGCAATACAAATATGGAGGGATCTCAACTACATTGAGCAATATTGATTAACTTGGGCAATGCTTTTTAACATTGGATTAGTATTGGATTAGATTTTTTTTTTATACTTTTATCACAGGTTTTATAATGTGCATTATTTATTTATACTGACCCTTTCATTCTGTCATTCTGTATGGGTGGGTGTTTCCTTGTAATACCAATACATCATCATTTTGTTTTTACATTACATGTATAGTGGAAATGTTTAAATGACAAATAAAGAATCTGAATCTAAAAATCAATAGCGCCTTGCATCTGCACAGATGTTTAACCTCCAGTTCCACTTAAGAACAATATTTAAAGCTAAAGGTTCAGGATGTTCAGCAGTTTCATTTCAAAAAGTAACAAAGAAAAACATTGTTGGCCTGCTCTTCTATTATGATTATTGCACAGGTCTGGCAGAGGCCAAATGACAGCATTGCAGAAAGTATTTCTGCGTGAAATTTGCCTTAAATGAGATAAGTGCATCATTATGCAGATAAATAGCTGCTGCCAGAGCAGATGGAGGATTTGTGGAGCTGAGTGGATGTGTATCTTCCTGAGTGAACCCGGCGTAGCTGCTGTTTATTGTTTTAGGATCCTGATACTCATCTAAATGAGACAGATGAAAACTAAGATCATGCTCACATATGATACTGTCTTTGTAGCTCAGCCAACTCCTGCTGCACTTGATCTTGATCTGTGTGTTCTGTGCGTGCAACACTGCTGTATGCCTCTGTATGAAATGCTATATGACTTTCTCCTTGTCTCTGTGTGTGTGTGTGTCGTTTGGGCAGGGCGATGTTCAAGAGGCAGTAGTGTATTGAATAGCTCCCAGCTCTCCCGTGTGGAATGGACCCCCTTATTGAATGGAGCCTTGTCTCTCAGGCTAAGCGCTGGCCTTGATTTGGAGCCAGGAAACCCAACTGTCCCTGTCCATCAGTATGACAAGCTGAGCTGGGCATAAACCCAACGACCTGCAGAGGGGGGCACCGAGTACAGGGTTAGTTGTGGGTTAGTTCGGGACTGCAGAGCTGATATTTTGGGTTCTGTAGGGACACAATGCATTTCATATGATGGAAGATAGCAGATTGTAGGGTTTTTGTCCTGAATGTTTAATGATGATTCTTTTGGCACCACCTCTGGAAACATGA
>JAPSES010074893.1:0-10128 GCA_029822895.1 Maxillicosta whitleyi | reverse complement strand
TATGTGCAATTTTAATAATATTCCACCTGTTACTAAATATTTAGTGTATCTGTTGATCCAATGTGATCTGTAAGTTAAAACGTACTTGTGGAAATAAAGCATAATAGTGATTATAGTGTTGAAACTACATTGTTTGAAAGGATAATTTGTAGATTTAAACATTTTCATCCTGTCATTTTACTTTTTTTCACTGTAAAATATAAAGAAGAAGTTTAAAGTTGACATTATTTATACATTATTCTGTCATTATTTTACTGTTTCGGCCCTCTGCACATCAAATATAGCTGAATGTGGCCCCTGAACTAAAATGCTTTAAATGCTGTCTACATCAGCATCTGTCACCTGACGGCTCTAATGTGGGAATGACGTTCAGGTATTACGTCTAAAAAATGTTAAAATATGTGCACCGCTAGTGGCTCCAGTTTTTAGATAAATTTAATTTAATGAATTTTTCCTCCCTGTGCTTTGTAACCTTTTTTCTGCTCGTGTTGGTCATACATACTCTGCCATAATACATTAAAAATACCTTGCAAATATTGAAAACACCAAAAGATGTTTTTTTTTTTCTCTCTTGTTCACTGTAACCATCTTTTTGAGATTCCTCGGTATGACGATTGTTTAATTCATTCATCATTCTTTGTTTCAGTCTGAGAAATAATTATACAAGGGAATACATTACTTTCTGGAGATTCAGAAACTGCTACACATTTGTCCTTTCATGCTAATATTCATTACATTACATTACATTTAGCAGACGCTTTTATCCAAAGCAACTTACAATAGAGGACATAAACATAGAATATATCACTTGCAGATACAAGGTGTACAGGAAATATACAGAACCATTGGTCCGACTGGGGTTAGTTTTTTTTTTTTATTATTATTATTATTTATTTTAATGGGGTCAGATAGAGTAAACAATATTCAACAAGAGTATTCATGATTCTAAATACAGTAATGTGTAGAATTAAAGGCATGGCAGGACTGTAGCTCATAAAACAAAAGAGTATGAAAATGAAAACATTTGCCATAATTCCTTTTAAACCACAGACTTGTAACGTGATAGATGGAGGCTGCAATCATTTTACATTTTGTCATCATTTGGTGTTTTGAAAAAGTCAAGAAGAATCATAGCTTTGTGTTATTTCTGCTGTGTTAAAAGGCTATGTTGTACCACTCTGACATCACACAGACCACAGACTTTCAGCTTAGTGGCCACAAATCAAATAAAACATCAACAATGACAGTAAAAGAACATTGCACTGTCCGTTTTCCATTGACCTCTTTTCTTGCGATAATGATTTACTGAACTGCATGTAAAGGTGGAAACGTCCACTTTAATAGCACTTTACATAAACTCCAGATTGCTTAAAAACACCAACACGCCCTGTGGTTTATTGTTTTATATGCAACTGAATTAAAGTTCTTGTTGTTCCATTGTTTTGGCTTAAACAAAAATCCTTTAAGACTATGAGGTAATGATGTATGAGTTTATAGTGACTAATGTGAATCACCTTTGAATTATAATTTGTACACAAAAAAACTCACTGGAACCCCAAAAAACAATATTTTCCTAGTATTTTTTTTTCCAATTCACTGATTTAGAATGAAGTCATGATGACAGTTATATCATGTTGTATTTGTTAAACTCTGAATATGGTCTTTTAACCTTCAAGAGACAGAGCTATTTCTGTGAAAGACATTTTTCTCTAACCTTCCATAAGTAATTTGCCATTTTTTGTTATAATAATAATATTCTTATAATACATATAATACATTTTTTGTAAAAATTTGGTATTTTTCTCTATTTATTTTACTGATCATGCAGATGTTCATCATAACTCAGAGTAAATTAAAACGTTATTGTATCAGACCAGAGAAAACTGAAGAAATGGTGACATTTTCACCAAAATATTTCATTAACTGCAAGAAATAGGTCTCTACAATCACCGTCTTTTGTTAAATTACATGGGTTTTATTCATGAACTGATGTTCCTGAAGATGATAGTGTTTCCATGTTCACTACTGAGTCTTTGAACATCTTATGAGGTAATATCTGATGCTACTACAAACCCAAAGAACTGCATTTTACCTTAATTATTTTAATGCATTAGTGGTTCAAAAAAAATTATTAAAAGCTTTATATCACTTTTGCTCACTGTGGGTTAAAATGTAAATCCACTTGGTTATTTTAAAGTCAAATGGGAGAAAACAAATGTCAAACATACGGCTCAAACTGCTCCGCCAAAGGTTCAACTGTTGCTCGATGAATTTGTGAAGCACAAAAATTACACTTAAGATATTAACATTCAAGGGTGTCAAACTAATTTTACATCAGGGGCCACATACAGATCAATTTGTTTCAGTTTGTTTTAGTGTAAAAAAGTAAAATCACATAAAAACATTTGCATTTACAAACTATATTTTTCCAAAAAAGTGAATAACCTGAACAAATATGAACAACTTTGAATCTCTTAAGAGAAGTAAATGTAACTTTACTAATAATGGTCTCCCTTTTATAAAGTTTTTATAATGTATTTATAGATCTACTATGATCTGTAAGTTGTAATGCACACATGTAAGTGATAAACTGAGGCATAATATTGGTAAAATTCCACTTATTCTTTAAAGAAATTTCATTTTTTTCATGATCGTTCATGTTGATCACATTTTTTAAAGGATACTTTGTAGATAAGTGTCAAACTCATTTTAGTTCAGAGGCACCATGCAGCCTAATATGATATAAAGTGGACTGGACCAGTAAAATAATATAAATAATAGGATAATAACTTTTGAGTGAAAAAACATAAAATTCTGTAATGAAAATGTTCACATTCTTATGTAAAATAAGTGCAATGTTCACAATATTACACTTTAAGTTATCATTTATACATGTGAATCATAACTTAGAGATCAGACTGGAACATTTTTGTAAAAACAAAGCCAAAAAAATTGCAGTTTTCATTATTTATAGGTGATTATGATCATATTTTACTGGTCTGATCCTCTTTAGATTAAATTAACCTAAAATGATTTTTTACATCTGTGACTGTTTATATCTTCAGTGTCATTTTTGCATTTCACAAACTCATCCCAGGTGCTGAATTGAACCCTTTGGTGGGCCGGATTTGGCCCCTGGGGGTCATGTTTGACATCTGTGTTGTAGATGTAAACAATTTCATAATGTAATTTTATGTTTTTCACTTTAAAACATATAATTGGCATTATCTTATAGGTTGTTAATTTCTTAGCCCACTTGAGATCATGCAGCTAAAATGAGTTTAACACCTTTACCCAAGATTATTTAATACTTATATTCAGGTGTTTTAGACTGGAAACACTATAAAAGTTGAAAAAGATAAAGTATTTTGACTTTGTAGGATTGGGCCTGGTTTCTGGTGTTTTTTTAGCAGTGATAAAATTAGTTTGAGCTAACACTAAGCATGATCTGGATTAGCACTGTGGTGAGCCCGATGAAGCAGAGACAGCGTGGACTGAGGCCTGGACCATTAATCGTCTTCGGGTGGCTGGTAGGAGCAGGCTAATTCACCTTTAGGAGAGTTTGTGTTTATCCCAACTGCCATAAAAGATCCATTACTGCTGTCAGCGTGTGTGCAATCACACTCACATACTGACACAAAGAACATTCAGTCCACATACAGGCAGGAATGCACAGTCACACGCAAATCCATACACACACACTTATCAAACATGCAGTAAACATTCCCCATTCACAGACATTATGAGTAAACTCACACCAGGCTGGAGGCATTGTGCTGAGCTCAGGTCCAGCCCAGAGAACAGATCCAGAACAGGTCTGGAAGCGTGTGGCTTAGAAATAAATATCATTAAACTCAGCTGTCAGATTGTATTTGGCTCCACAGCGTGCAGCCATCTATAATAGTTTGGCTGTCCTCCACATGAGCGCTGCTTTTCTCTCTTTAGTCCTTCTTAAATACACACTCATGCACTCTAACATGCTAAAACCAGCACGCACAAAGCAGCACACGCACACCAACTTGTGCACAAATGAGTCCACACACCCATAGACCACCTGGGAGATCTGTTTATGGAATCCTGTTGAAACCACATGAGGAACAGACTTCGCTTTTATTTCACTTTAAGCACAAAAGATCTAAATAGCCGCATTCAGTTACATCCAGAGCGCAGCTTTGTCATCAGGAAGAAGGATTACAGAGTTATTCTGCAAACACAGACAAAGACCTGCTGTTGTAAACAAGCACAAACACACAAAAAAGGGGTTAGCTAAACATGAAATGCATAATACTTTTTAAATCTACCTTGCCTTGTTGTGTTTTATAGCACTTGGGTAATTAGAACTTGGTAACAAAAGCAACAAACATGTAATATAGCAACCAAACAGACACTGAAAGCAACTAAGATGATAAAGATTACAATTACGCTAGATCTACAGCACATTAAATCTTCATGACAGGATGGTATGTGCCCTCTGATTGACTCGTGTCTGTGTAGGTGTAAATAAGGTGTGTACTGGTAAACGTGTGTTGATTTCGTGCAAAGCCTCTTACAGGTACTCACCTAAAGGGAGTTCCTTTTCCCTTTTGCACGCAGGGCCTTTTGTTGCACCTTTTTTTCCTTTCTTTTTTTTCTGTCATTTGAAAAATAACCCAAACAGGTCCTGCAGACGTAGTAACGATGATATTATCTAAGCATACTTTACCCAAAGAGGGATCCCACAGTGATTTTTTTCCCCCTGCTTGCACGAATAAGGCCTGGGAAGGCCTGAAGGTAGGCAAAACAAGTTGAGCATGGTTCAGGCAGGCTAAGCCTCGCTAACTACTTTTAGATTCTTGTTTGACATGCTGCTCTGCAAATTCATTTGACATTATTAATGCACACACCTTTTGTATTGTACATATCAAATTAACAACTAAAACAATAATGAGAAGTATGCAGGAAGTCCATCTAGAACATTTTAAAATTAAAGTAAGAGTAGGGTAGTAGAGTAAAACTGATGTCACTATAAGGTGCACTTCAACAAACACAAGGCCACAGTCAACAAACTGACTTCCAATCAGAATGATTAAAATGTTATCAGATGTAAAATCAAGGTCCCACATGTGTATTCATGAAAACAGCCTTAACTGTTTAGGCACAAGGCAGCAGACCGTGGCCTCACGCAACTGTTCTGTCCGCAGAGATAAAGGTGATTACTTCTCAGCAAGAAAGTGACATTATTGCAAGTAAAATCTCTAATGCAATACTCGCGTTATGTTATTTTAAAACTTATTTGCAATAAAAAATTTTAAATATAGTCGTGTTTGAGTTTGACACTTGTACCATGACAAATACACAGTGTACTTGTATTTTATGTACATTGTAATTTATGTCAAATGTTCCTTGTTGAAGTAATATAAGGTTGCACATGATGGAAATAAAACACTGTGGGTCTTGTAGTTTCCAATCATAACGGCCGATGCCATAATGTTTACAACGTCTGTTCCACATTTGTTTCTCTGGGTATCTGGGGTGTCAGCTTGAATATAGCCAGCCTTGTGTAAGTCTCCATGATCAGAGAGGGAAAAGAGCAAAACATCCATGTGTTTCAGAAGTACGAAACGGCTTCACTTCATGCTGGTTTCTCTTAACTACTGACAGTGGCAGATCAACATTGTCCCAGTGACATTCAAACAAAGGAGGATAAAATTAGTGAGTAAAGAGATTTGTTGATGTCTTCAATATTCACCAACCATAACAGAAGAAACACAGCTAACTGATGACAAATGTGATGTGATAAAATGTTCCCAGTAGATAAATATAAAATATCCATTTTCAGTTTACACAAGGTGCTCAAATTAAAGATCTGGCTAGTTACCTTGATATTCTAATTACAAACGTAAGCGTGTCTTGAAACCATGCTTTGATCGCTGCGGTTACATATGGTTTTGACTTCTTTTCTCAACTTTTGTATTTTACATGATTAAATTCAAATGGATTTACCCATTGCTATGACAATGCCAGGTTGGCAGCTAGACATGAAAATGGGAACATGCTTCTATTTGTTTACAGCTTTGAGTTGTTTTTGCCCAGGCTTTAGTTTCCCCTGTCACAAAAAAATGCACCAAGGCTGTTGGGAGCATTTTCAGAAGAACCTGGAAATGATGATGAACCTGATCCAGAGGCAGTAAAACAACAAATTATGATCAAAAACTTTAAAATATAGGCGTAACCTAACATGCCTGTGTTTAAAAAGAAAAATGTTACATGTATGTAAATGTTCGGCTATGTCATAACCACATACAGACGTATATGTTCAGTTAAGTTAAAGCTGCAGGAAAACACGCACTTCCTTCTGATTCTCTTCTCTGTCCCTCAAAGACTAAATATAAATATATAAATATAAATAAATATATACATGAACCTGAACTGCATGAACCTGTCATGCTGTTATGGGAAGGTGAAATCATTTTGTAAATTTTATTTCCTTGAGACATAGAGTAAAGCAGTGAAGTCTGACAGGATCTGATCAGTGATGAATAATGACAATTGTTACACATGTGGGTTATGTATTCAACCCCCTACCTGACTGAAAAAAAAAACCTGCGTCACAGAGTGCATTTTACACAGAAAACCTGAAAATCCAGAAACAAGTTGATGCAGATGCCTCGTGTCCTCACAAACCACTGGAATTACAATATGCTGAAAAGGAATATTTTTTTTAGTATAATAAACTGCATTGGAAAGCAAGTAATTGATCATTTCAGTGTCGTATTTAACCCTTTCATGCATAGTGATCACTATAGTCGACAGTTATTCCACAGCTGTTCTCTTGTATAGTCACAGGTTTTGTTTTTTTAGTTCCATATCAACCAACACAGCGAACGTTTATGCGTCATCACAAACATTACGATCCATACCATTAGTGTAACTTTGCTGTTCTTGATAAACCTGATCTGCACTAATATGATTTAGTGTAAATCAATTGGTAATTCTTATTAGATTGTAATAAATATTTTTTTTTTTGGTTTTGTTTTTGCAAATCATCTCCATGAAGTGAGTAACAACTGGTATTAGATAATGTTTAATGTGAGAAAACATTTGATTAGGTTCATTTAAAAAAAATTATTTCATGTTTTTCACACAAAATATCACTTTCTGATGATTGTTTTACATACATGTTTCTTTGCTTCAAATATTAAATGCACGGTGACATTTTTGTAACGCCCTAAAAAATAGGTTCAGAAAAAAATAAAATAAAATTGCATTATTTTTTTCAAGCCTAAAGAGGAATAAAATCACTCAAGTAAAAAATATTGTCTAAGGTTCTCATAATTCATACATGAAAGGGTTAATTTAAAAAATAAATTAACTATAAAATTGTCTGTCAAACAACATGGCTCTATAAACACATCACAAGGCCTTTTGAGTAGCAATTATAGTATTTAATGCACATTCTTGAAATAATCAAAGCAAGTAAAGTTTTCTTTAGTTTAATATAACATTTTATTTCACAAAAGAAAGATTTGTTTGTTTACTCAACAAGAATATTTTTGCTTGGTGAAGGTAAAGTTTCAATGTTTTCCTCACAGAAGTTCAAATAAGATCAATAATAATGCTCTTTTCCCCTAAACTTGTCAAATTAAGTATACTATTAACTATATTGTTCATAAATAATGTAACTGACAGTAGTGAAAACATGGGAAAAATCTGCCAGAAAAACCAGAAGTGTTAATTTTGTAGAATTGAATTAGAGAGTGATGATTTCAATGTTTGTTGCTTTTTCAGATTTGCATTATTTCAATTTGCCTTTATGATTTGAGTTTAATGAACCTCATTTTTCTAACAGTGTATCCATTACTGCAGCTTCAAAATACTCAGGCAGCCATTCATAAAAATATATCATACTAAAATATTAAATAGATCACTAAAACCTCTAAAAGCCTATAAATAAGTTTAAAAACCCTGAGGATTAATTGTATCATTAACCCATAAAGACCCAAACATCCATCTAAACCTGTAAACCCACCAATCCTATTAGTCCATGTAAAAAAATTGGTGTGAAAAATAGTTTTTCATCTTTTCATGGTCATCAGATATGACCCATTTGGACTTTTAGAGGCTCCATAGTTACCATGGAAACTATATATTCTTCCATAACATTGATTCACCAGTAAAAAACAAAACAAAACATGGAATTGGATCAATGACAGTGGTAGGTTTTTGTTCAATTAATGATATATTTTACTGAAAAAGTAACTTTTTCTGCAGTTTCCATTGGTTTTGATTTAATAACCCTCAACTTTAATATGAGCTTTTATGAACCTCTGCATAATCAGTAAATTAAATACAGGAAAATATCTGATTTATACTGATAACATGCAAAATGCAGAAGATAATATTATAATATATGGTAATAAAACATTTAAGAAAGGTTAAATATAGATAGATAAAGCTATATTTTTTTTAAGGAACTGACACAGAAGTAGCACTGGGTCTAAATGATGTAAAGGTTTAAATGGAAATACATCTAACAAAGTTTACATCTTAAGAAAATTTGTTCCTGCAAAATGATTTGTTGGACAGTAAGTCATTACATTGAAAAACAAAAGTATTTTTTTTTTCTTTAAATGAAAATAATCTAGACTTGACCTCCGGTATTTATTGCTTGAGTGTATGTCGTACTTCCACAGATTTATGAGGCCTTTATCTTTACTGTGGTGACATGATGTTCAGCTCTGCTACTCATCACTAACAGCTTAGACTCCGCCCACTTCGAGGCCTCAGCACAGACATCACTGCCGCAACCCCAGGAGAGAATAAACAGAGTAAAGATCACCGGCCGAAGCTTTCACCGTCATCACTCACACGGTTATGGTTCTATTCCTCCATTCACTGTGGAAAATGTTGAGCTAAACTGTGTCCATATTTCATCCCCTCCCTCGGTGCTGCGTCATTGGCAGTGTTTACCTTATTCCCCCATTTTTGTCTAAACATGAGAGGGGAGTTAAGTGGTGCACTCACTAGAATGACTTTCCTGAAGAACAGATCTGAACTTTTACACCATTAGAATGATGACCAGGTCTGTCAAACCTCACCTCAGTATTGCCCCGGAGTCTGACGCATGTACACTTGTCTTTAATTGTCTTCATTTACTTACATTCTTATGCAAATATAAAAAGAATTTGGAAGTTACATTAAACTGTTTTTGGATTAACCCATAAAAAAACTTTTGTGACAGTTCCCAAATGGATTTTTCTCTATATTTAACCTTTCTTGAATGATTTATCACCATTTACCGTAATATTTTTCTTATTTTGCATTTTTTTCAGCGTAAATTTTGTATTTTCTTGTATTTAAATTCACTGATCATGTAGATGTTCATAAAAGCTTGAAAGAGTTGATTTAGTTGATTTTTCACTAAAATATATCATTAATTGAACATAAACCCAGTATTTCCATCCACTGTCATTTATCCAACTCCATGGGTTTTATTGGTGAATCAATGTTGTAGAAGATGATGGTGTTTCCATGGTAACTACGGAGCCTCTGAACATCTAAATGGGTCATATCTGATGACCATGAAAACTGTATTTTACACCATTTTTTATTTTTATTTTTTACATGGGTTAATAGTGTTAATGGATCATCTGGTTTAGATCAGTAGATGTTTTTGGTCAGTGATGAATGTTTTGCTTCACATTGACTCATGGAGTTTGATCAGTGACACTGGATGCAGACACCCCATTTATGTTCAGTTAATTTAATTCAAGAAGTTTATTGCCATTTGTGCATAACACACATTAACCTTTGTATGGTCGCTCCCAGGATCTAATAAAACAAAGGCGCAAGACAACCATAAAATTCTAATTTAAAAGTTAATGATAGATTTGATTGAAAAAGGTTCTTTGTCTTGAATTTTATCTTCTTTTGACATAATATTCCTTAACTTTAATCTGAGCTTTAAGGAACATCCAGGTCATCAATAAATTACATATAGGAAAATACCTAATTTTCACTGGATAAAAATGCAAAATTCAGAGGACAAAATTATAATAAATGCTAATAAATCACACAAAAGGTAGTAAATTCAAAATGTCATAAATTTAAAAGCCTTCGTATCAATTCCTATAGAAAGACTATTATCAA
>JAPSES010074892.1:0-10128 GCA_029822895.1 Maxillicosta whitleyi | reverse complement strand
TAGATAGATAGATAGATAGATAGATAGATAGATGGATGGATGGATGGATGGATGGATGGATGGATGGATGGATGGATCAACAGAGCTGGATAGCATAGTGCTTTACGCAGCTGACTTTGGTGTGGAAGGTTGCCAGTTTGAATCCCAGGTGGGTCTTTAGGCAAGGCCCTTTATACCAGACATGCCTATACCTTGTAAGTCACTTTGAATAAAAACATCAGCCAAATCTAATATAAAAACCATTACACTATATATGAGAATTGGGAGAATTATGATTCCGGCTCAAATTTATGTGAGAAATATGGCACTTTTTCCCAGACAGACCCAGGGCTGAACCCATCACAGGAGACAAGATCTTTACTGCTTTTTACAATGTGTAACTGTCACCATTTTTGCCTAATGATGAAACTGATGATTATTTAGGATGACCTGAGTATGACTTAAAGTCCTGCTTTAGAGATTCCCAGCTGCTGTGTAATCTGAGCTATGGATAGAGACAGCTGGGGTCGCAAATAACCTCTACCTTTCTCTGTCTTTCTCTCCTGAAGTTTATTTAAATATAGTGTAGTCGAGGAGTACAACATAGTGGTCCTGTGGTCCAGGTCCTGGTATTATGAGTGGACTGTCTTCTGTGGGAAGAGTAGGCATCTCTACATTTAAAACATCCTTAACACATCCGACTACCTCAACAACAAAATAATCAGATCATATTTCTTAAAGTGTTTAAACAAGTACAATATATCTGATTTTGAGGCATTAGATGATATGATATGATATATGATATCATATATGATATGATATGATATATATGATATTGAGGGACTGAGAAAATAAAATACCTATGTTTTGTTGCCATATATAACCAAATGCTTGGCTGTTTAGAGAAATCAGATCCTTCTTTTCATACATCATTACTTTTTTTTTTTTTTCTTGCCTGATTGGCATTTTTGTAGTATTTAAGAATATTCGGGTTGTTACTATGACTATTTTTGCATTGGAAGTCTAAGGCCTGGCTGGTCAACTAGGTGTGCATTATATATCATTAGAACAATAATACATGACATTATTTTCAACTAAAGACAAAATCCTACATTTTAAAGGACTTTTGGTATCTCGTCGTGTTGATCCTCACCATCTTATGTCATAAACTATAGGCTTAAAGGAGATACAGAGATGCACATAAAACATGTTCTTCCTCCTGCTTTTCTTCGAGCAGTGCAGTGCAATGAAGAGTCAAAGCTGATCGGTGACCTGTTTAAAAACTACAACAAGAATATTCGGCCGGTGGTTCATCCTGAAGACAAGGTGGAGGTTCAGATCAAACTGACTCTCACAAATCTCATCTCCCTGGTGAGAGTTCACTGTTCCAGCCAGTGCTCATCATAAAATCATTAAGATATGATAAACGATTGAACTGAGCATCAGTTAAACTATCACAATCCTTGAAACCCACAGAATGAAAAAGAGGAGACTCTTACAACCAACGTGTGGATTGAGATTGTAAGTTATAACTCTTACTTATCTTTACTATTATTGACAGTGTGTCCATGTATTATTATTAATGTGACTGGTGGGTGTTGTGTCTTAAATGTCACCCACAGCAATGGACTGATTATCGCCTTTCCTGGAATAAAACAAATTATTATGGTATTGATATTATTCGAGTCCCATCCACGACTGTGTGGCTCCCTGACATTGTCCTTGACAACAAGTAAGTCAGAATAAACAAGTAGGGAAACTACCTTTTTTATAGTCATGTCTGTTTGTTTTAATTTCACCATATTTTTTTTTTGTTTTTGTCTTTGATTTCTACAGTATCGATGGCAAATTTGATGTGGCTTACTACGCCAACGTGCTGATCTATGACAGTGGTTGGATGTACTGGCTTCCTCCTGCTATCTATCGCAGCACCTGTGCCATTGAAATCACCTACTTCCCTTTTGATTATCAAAACTGTACCCTGGCATTCAGGTCTGTCACAATGATATGATTTCATATCATTTCAGGCATATGCTTTTCTGTTTGATTCACACTAATCAACTGTTTAACTGCAGATCCCAGACCTACAGCGCTAATGAAGTGGATCTCATCCTGGCTGTTGGAGAAACTGGGAATGTTATTGAGTGGGTGGACATTGACCCAGAGGCTTTCACAGGTACAACGCACCCTCATCCAATATTGTTATTGTGAAAAAAGTAAGTCAACTTTATTTGTGAGCTTCTTAATACAAGGTAGACCACACTCCATTGACTCACAACACAGAGCCTGAGCAATACGATGCTTAAACACTGTGAATGGATTATGATTAATCAATGTAGTTATTACAAATTAATTCATTTTATTGATGTAAGTTTTTATTTATTGCTGGGTGTGTATTGTTTGTTAGATTTTACCGATTCACTGTCAGTTTTTAATTATTGATTGTGGCTGTATGCAGAACTATTGAGCAATACATAAACTTCCCACAGAGATAATTCCAAATCCAATCATATCGTATCACATCATATTGTGTCATATCGCATTATATTGTATCATTTTGTAATGTGTTCTCTTCTTTTTTTCATATAGCCTAATCTCTTAAAATCAATGTTTTCTTTTTTTCCCCCATTCATACTGTTCTGTTAAAATCTTCTGATTATACTTCATCGTTATTATTGAGAACAGATACAAAACACTCACATCCAGCACTTTAATTTTGCAAAAACACCATTTCCCTTTAAATACAACCCTAATGTACATATATTATTCATTACTAAAAATTCAACTCCTGGGCACCAGGGGTTCTACTCTTCCATTTTTGTTTATTGTTGTGCTATGTCAGCTTCACATTTCTTTGTCACACAAGTAAAAATCATTTTTCACAATGCAGTTTATGCAATTCCTACACTGGCTTCCAAACATTTCAGGCGACAAATCCTCCTTGTACATCTACACCAAACATTACTGTGCACACAACCGTAAAATTAAGGGGGACTTCTTGTAACTTTTTCTGGTTTCATCATTTAGAGAATGGTGAGTGGGCCATTGTCCATCGTCCAGCCAGGAAGATGATCAATTCTCGATATTCTCCAGACGACCTGGAGTATCAGGAGATCATGTTCAATATAATTATCCAGAGGAAGCCTCTGTTTTACATCATCAACATCATCCTGCCCTGCTCTTTAATCTCCTCACTGGTCGTCCTGGCTTATTTTCTACCTGCACAAGGTTAGTGTTGATGAACATTTGTAATGTACATATGTAGTGTGTAAACTGTTCTGAGGCTTTTGAACTTTTTTAACTTTTTGATGGTGGAAACAACAGATGTAGCATTTAAAATTCCTATCATTTATCATTCCTGTCATAAATAGAATAATGATAAGAATGAGAAAACACTTGAAAAGTCACTGCTCTTACCATTTGGGTTTTCCAGCACCACAGAGACAGGAAAACAGAGGTGCTGTTTATTTCAGGAATAACAGAATTCCACTAAATGTTGATATGAAATATGCTTAATGACATGTACTTAATCTTCCGTTTTATAAATAAGGAAAATCATACCCTTTACAAATGTTATATCAATCATATCTAACCAAAGAAAATGCCTTTGATAATGGATTCTGCAATACAATTGACTATTCTAATCATTATTTTTTATTATTAGTTTTCCTCCTTTTCTGTTTCTGGAACAGCAATTACAAAACACTTGACATAGTGTTATTACTATTCACGTTAGAAATATGCACGTACTTATCATCAAATACTTAAAAAGCTACCTCACTGTATGAATGATATAAGGAGGTGAAGATACAGAAAACTGGAAATGCATGGAGCTCACATCCCATTTTCTGGGGAGCTCAGGTCCTATTTTTGCACTGAAACTGAAAGGGTATGTTTTTGGCGTAATGTTTACCCTAAGTCTCCACCATCGTTTTCACTTCACAGCTGGTGGACAGAAGCTGACTGTGGCCATCTCTGTTCTGCTGGCTCAGACTGTCTTCCTCTTCCTCATTGCTCAGAAGGTCCCTGAGACGTCTCTCTCTGTGCCTCTTATCGGAAAGTGAGTCACTATGTGTGTTCTTGTCTTGTCTCGGTGCTTAAAGTGACCTTTTACTGCAACGGCTAGTTCTGCTCTCTGCTGTTCTTGCTTGTCTGTTTATTTCATGTTTATTTGTAGTGTTATCTGTAGTATTCACCAAAATACAGCTAATGAATTTTATTTTTATTATAATTTCCATTTTCAATATACCCAATAAGAACAATGCAAAAGACTATCTTTAACACAGAATAATGACAATCATGTTATTATTGGATGATGGATGCCTAAAGTCTATTTGTTAGATGTTAGATGTGTGGCACCTTTTGAGAAAACATCAAATTTCCACAAAGAAACAGAAATAGACATATTCTCAGGGACGTGAGAATTTAACTAATCACCTTTACTTGGTTTATTATTTTAGTTGTTAAAGGTATTTTTTATTTCAATAGATTTTGCTGAGTTTAGAATTTGATATTTTATATAGAGGAGTGAAATCATACTTTAACTTCTTATAGTTTATTAATTAGTGTTCTGTAAACTTAGAGAGAACATTCTTATTATCTTAACACATTTAATAGTTCTTTATTTTCAATAATTATTCTGTGGGCATAAGTTACTCAGTCTCAGTGTTAACAGCGTACCTAACTATGCACATTTCATTTTTGTGTATTCTTTTTGTTGCAATATTTAACGTTATGACACATGACAGAATTTCCTGAAACTGATCAGGTTGACACCAAAGTATTTATAGTAAAACCTCATTTGCATCTCTCTCAGAATGGATTAAACTCAGAAGTGCATCCAAAAACACAACAAATAGGATAATCCACTAAACACAAACTATTATACAATGTGACATGAGCTGTTTGTTTATTCCCTATGTTGTAAGTCTGTTCTAAATGTCTTTCCCAGGTACCTGATCTTTGTCATGTGTGTGACTACTCTTATTGCAACCAATCAAATCGTGGTGCTGAACTTCTCCCTGCGTAGTCCCAGTACTCATACCATGTCCCACACCATCAAACATGTATGTATGTCCTATTCATTTAAGCCACATTTGTCTAAATAATAATTGTTTTTTTTTTTTGTTTGTTTTTTTTTAATTGGAATCAGCTTTTCCTATACTTCCTATGGTTTGCAGATATTCCTGGAGATGGTGCCTCGTTTCCTGGGCATGTCTCCCCTGGTGGATGACAGTGAAGTGACAACAGAGGTAAATGGAGTGAGGGAGCGGCGGCGGAGCTCTTTTGGCCTGATGCAGAGAGCAGAAGAATATGTACTGAAGCAACCACGCAGTGAAATGTTGTTTGACAAACAGAGAGAGAGGCATGGACTGACAAGATCAATTGGTAAGAACACATTTTAACTATTAATCCAACAAGGTTCATAGAGTCTATGTTCTTATATTTTATTTATTTTGTTTTCTTTTGTATCAGTAGGTATGAGAAACTGATCACATGTCTGATACAAAAGAAAACTAAATAAAACATTTTAATGATGTCCCAGCTCTACCAATCATGTCCTGTGGTAATTTTTTTTTTTTTTTTACATAATCATTGTTTTTGTTGTTTTGAATCACATTGTCAACAGATCATAGAGGCTGTGCTCAAACTGCAGGCACAAACGACGCATACATTCCTTCATATACATCTCAAATTTTTTTTAATTTTTTATGACAACAGCACAAATTCATGTGCGATGGTGGACGGTGAAATCATTTTTTTTTTTAGTATGCAAGTCAGTTTTCAAATGCACTATAAGCACATATCACCACTAGGATACACCAAAGTACATGTGCCACTATTTTAGAATAGCTATTTAAATTAAAACAAAAATACACAGTATGTGTTTCCAGGCATTTTTTTTAATATGTAAATTTAACTTATCTATCCTTCAAACATGCACATTGTCCATGCCTATTGTTGAAGTCAAGCATGTCTCTAAGTAGTGTCTTTTCCACAGATAATAAGGCCAATGCACTTAGACCAGGGGTGAAGGTAGTACGGGTAGAACGCATGGCATTAAAAAATACAAAGGTTTAAACAGTCTTTTGTACAATAATTTTAGCTGATTCCTATCATCTTCTTCATGTGACACAGTTGGGGCAGCTCCGTAGTGCCCTCTATTGACGAGCGGACACTGTTCACATGATAACTGATCTTTTATGTTCTGATCCACACCACTTCCTTCAATACCCTTGAATCAGATACAGATTTTATTTCTATTTATTGTCTGTCTGTCTGCGACATATCTTATAAACATTGTAAATCTGTAAAAAACAAAACAAACAAAAAAACCAAACAGCTAGAACCTTATATAGAGCTTGGAGAACTTCTTAAATGGGTGACCCAGTCCTATTTTGTGATGTACATTGCCAAAATCAACTGTCTGAAAACTCCAAAACAGGAGGCGTTATGTGGCGTATCACTGTGTGTGACCCAGCAGTCCCCCCAGAGGTCAGGTGTGGAGAAATGGTAAAATCTTGTTATCTGATGTTCATGGAGACCTAGCTCAGTGAATCAGGGTGAGCAAAAACCCTGTCAGTAGGTGGGTTTGGGACCCCAGTCTGTCTGGACCGGTCACCTGACACCACCAGGAAAGGATGAGGAATATGTTTTTTAGTGATGGGTGGGTCATGACCAATCCAGCTCCAAGAACTGGATCTTTAATATGAAGGATGGGAGCTAGCTCTTTTTCTGTTAAATTCATGATTTGTCAAGATGTGTGGTAGTGTTTGTGTGTCTGATCCAAAAGAATCGGCACTCCAAAAAGAGCCAGAATACTCATCTCTAATAATTTTATGTCAACGAAATGAACTGTAAAACTGTCATAGTCAGAGAAAAAATGTGCATTGAAATTTCAACATTTTCTTGCTATGTTCTGGTTTCCAATGTGATCCCAATCTGAATAAATACTTCAAAAGAGATTAACTTAATACACACAGGAATATAAGTGGAATATAAATCCAACAACATTATAACCTATGTAACAGTAAAACACTGACAAGGACTATTTTATTGAACACTGACTATTGTGATAATATATGTTTTACCTTGAAAGTCCAGTAGAATAACATATTAATGACAGAAATTATGGGAGCAACTCTAACTCCACTCTTTTTTTTTTTTTATATATATATAAATGTGGTTCAGTAACTATTCTGATATTGGCTACATAAAAAATGAACAACAAACAAACATAAAATATCAACTCTGAACTGTAAGTCTCTAAGGAGTGCTATGTGAATACAAGTAGGGATCTTTGCTACTGTTTTAAATAATTCTCAGTGTTTGTCTCCCTGTAGTGGACAACATAGATGTCAGCAGCACAGCTAACCTATACAAGAGTTTGGCCCAGGCTGCACCTGAGATCAAGCAGTGCGTAGATGCCTGTAATTTCATTGCTGAGAGCACAAGACAACAAAACAACATTGGATCTGTAAGTGTTTTTCATGTTTCAGTTGCCATTTGTAATGTGTGTTTGTGTGTGTGTGGTCCTTTCTGTTGTTTCTGGGGGGTTTTTTGGGGGGGGGGTTTCATATTTTTATGTGCATGTTTTATTTTTACGGTCTTTTTCATCAGTGTCTGATTCATGTGAATGCAATATTTCAGAAACAGCATGAGTGCATTGCTTTACTTGGATCTGATGTGAATATGATTTGGTGATGAAACGTCAAAAGTCAAAATCACTATGACGTCACAAAACACATTTTTACAGAACTCAAGTATTCATGCTTTAATGAATACCCTGACCACACTTATACAGATATTTTTTTCGAAAATGGGTATTTTGTATCTGTTTTGTTAAAATAACAACAACAACAACGATAATAATAATAATAATAATAATAATAATCTGTCCATACAATCTTTGTTTTACTAAATATCTGTACACATTACAATGGTTGCCTGTGGCTCAAGTGATAAAGATCCTTCATAACCAGACAGTTGGTGGTTCAAATCCCCCTTTGTTCTATAGTCATGCACTTTTGTGTCCTTGTGCAAGACACTTAACCTACCTTGCCTCCTGTGTGGATTGGCAGGCATGCTTCTGTGGTTACAGATGTAGTTCACCACCAGTGAGTGAATAAATAATGGGTCTAATGTAAGTGCACTGAGTACACAAAACATAAATATAAAGCTAATCCACTGTTATTTACACAGCATAGCCTTGTTTCTGGTGGACTTTAAAAAGCACCGTGTGAACTCAGACAATACTGGTTACAGCTGACGCAGAGGTTTTAGTCTGTCATCATGATGTCGAGCGATGTTTAAAAGACCTTAAGTTTAGGTTTGGCAGCTCAGATTGTATCTGTATATTATGTACATCTCACTAAAACGCCAGCAGATGTGTCAATCCAAATGTGTCTGTTATGAGTGAAATGCACTGACGTATACACTTAAATGACTTATATTTGTTGTTTCACATGCTCATTACACAAAGTAAAAATGAGTACATGTGTGACACTATTGTTTTTAAATTGCTTTGATTTCCTCAAACATACTGACGTAGTTTTTTTTTTTTTTTTAATCTGTTTTAGTGACCTAAAACATAGTAGATGAGAGGGGCAGATGGAGAGGAAATTCATTTTACAAAATATCAGTATCAGTGTGGACAGTCTCAGCCTAAATTCCCACTTATGTAATAGGATAAAATGCAATGATATTTTATACTCAGGAGGCCAAAGATCACGTAATATGTAAAAAGACTGTACTGATCATTATACAACACCATAATCATCTGTAAAAACAATCTGTAAATCATATTTTTTAAAAGTATGCTTCTGACTGGAAATGATTCAGTGGAATAGTATCCAAATATAGGGAGGAAGAGTGTATTAAACTCCTTCAGTTTTCACGCCCTATGTGAGACCGGACAGAAATATATGTAAACTGACACTTCACTGGTATGAGGAGACATAATCTGTCTTAATCTAGTTATTTTGCTATCTTTGTGCTTGGAATGATGATACAGTGAGTGATACATGATGCGTCTCCCATTCATAGTATTATGTACTTTTTTTTTCCACTTACAGGAGATTGAAAGTTGGGTGCTGATCGGAAAGATGATTGACAAGGTGTGTTTCTGGGCTGCCATCCTCCTCTTCATCATTGGCACAGTGGGGATCTTCCTAACAGGACACTTCAACCAGGCACCAGAGTTTCCATTTCCTGGACAGAACAAAAAATATATTTCAGATTAAAAAGCCTTTGACTAAGGTCACTGTAATTCATGTTATTTATAAGGCTGAACAGTCTTGCTAATCGACTCAGATTCAGAGCTGAGTTATTTAAATCTGCTGTTTTCACTACAGAGATTTAATGCCTTTCAACAGTTTGTGCCAATATTGAAACCTCTGACTTAGCTTAATGACACCCATTGAGCAGCAGGGAGTTTCATTTGTACTTACAGCTCTGCATAGGTGCCCTGAGCATATGCAGAGGGGATGACTGAGATTAGTTGTGAAAGTGATGTTTTATTCAACAAATCATACAAAATAGAGATGATACTGTAAAATTCACAATTTAATAAACTTCAGAGCTTCGACTTCATTTTACACACTTTAAGGAGCTCAGGCCATGATGGAGTTTCACTGCATGTACTGTCTTATGTGGAAGAACTTGTGCATGTAACTTGAGCCAGCCGACTCTGAATCAAAGCCTTATTATTCTTACTATGACTTATTTATTAGGAAGTCTTCTTAGATGTAGATGGCTCGGTGGGGCTTTGTCTTGATTTCATTGTGCCATGTTTTGTAAATAAATATTTTATTTTGTGCATTGTTACTCGTTTAATCTATTTTTTACAATCATTTGAACCCTCAATGACATTTAACCCTTATTTTGAATTTGGTGCCCCATTATTAGTAGCTTGTCTGGTGCATAACAACCTGAAGAATCTGTTCAATGTGTACAACAGCAAAAGAAGACTCATACTATGATCGTAAAGCATTATTGTGGTTTAATGTAGTTTGCGGGTCTTTTGAGGCTTCTGGATCTAGGTAAATATCTTTGATATGCTAAAAAGGCCCTTTACAAAATTATTTAATGATGTACTATAATATTTTTTTCTGAAGAGAATACAAACAATGTCTAGATGAGTCATTTCAT
>JAPSES010074891.1:0-10128 GCA_029822895.1 Maxillicosta whitleyi | reverse complement strand
GTGATCTGTAAGTTATAAAGTACATGTGAAAATGATAAACTGAAGCAGAATATTGTTAAAATTACACTTATTTTTTCTGTTTGTCGGTATTATTCACATTGTTGTAAAGCATAGTTTGTAGATTTACACATTTTCATAATGTAATTTTACTTTTTTTACTCTAAAACATAGAGAAAAGTTTGGAGTTGACATTATTTATACATTATTATGTTATTATTTTACTGGTGCGGCCCACTTCAGATCAAATTTGGTTGAATGTGGAACTGAACTAAAATGAGTTTGACACCCCTGGATTACAGATACGCTGGAATTAAGACTGACTCAGTAATGTTCCTAAAAAGAAAAAATTATAACTCAATGAATTGAGAACTGAACACCAAATGAAAAATGTAGGTGAGTCAAGGTATGATTTTTTTTTTTTTTTTCATTGCTAATAAGTACATTCAGTCACTCCTTGACCTGATAATTAGTATAATCCTAATTAGGATGCTTTCAATTTTGGATTTCCAAAAGATACACCTCTAGGCTTAATCTGCGAGTTCCCTTCAGGAGAGTCCAGATTCAATGTATAATCCAAGCTAAAGTTAAATCCCTTCAACTTGGTTGAGGCACTAAATTCCAGATAAAGTAGTAGAATGTAGAGTTAATCAAGGATTGTCCTGGAATCTAATCTCTTTTCCAAATGGCACAATTAAATGCATTAAAAGCAACATATGTACCCCAGATTTACCTGAAATACAAGATAAAACATGTAAGTCGTTTAAACTTGATTCTAAAACTTTACCAACAAATCCAGTAATTATCTACAATTAGTCAGAAACCATTTTAGTTTAGTTTCAGTCATTTTAAAACAAAATTTAAGTGATAGGCTACTTGATTCTTAGTGTTACATTTTCAGGGGAGGTTGTTTTTTTTTTTTAACTCCTCTAAAACATACCTTTAGGTTGAGGGTGTTGCTATGAGTATCTGGATATACAGCATTTTTCACCATTTTTTGATATTTTATTAATTAAAAAAGTTATTGAGGATTAACTATTTAACAAAGACAGTACTAGTTGGTTGCAGCATTTCGTCACCACCTTCACATACACACAGTTTTTTTTTTTTTTAAGTTTCTAATCTAATCTAATCTAATCAATCATCACATGCAGTTTTGCTCCTGTACCTGTGCTTTTGTCTGGTCCGTGTTTTGTCCACATACACCTGTAGCTCCAGGTGTAAAGGCCTCAGAACCGCCTGTGGTCTGGGTCCGTGGTGGACCAGTCTGCACACGGCCTTCTCTGCTCCAGTCAGAGGACAGCGTTCCCACGCCATGAAGACACCGGTTAACACTAGTTAACACCGGTTAACAACAACAACAACCATGGCCAAAATTAGAGTAATGAACAATCCTTTACTTTCAAATGATATTTAGTGATTCAGATAAAATTATGGGCTGGTTTGTAATGATTCTCATCTAATTGTGTCCATATGAAGTCCACGCTGTCCTTTAAACTTGCTCTACAGTCAAATCCACAATAGCAGGAGTTTTGCAGAAAATCTGAACACAGTCCAACAGGGAGTTTTTTTGCACAATGCTAGAGCTGCCAAGAATCACATCTGCACTTCAAGTCCTCCAGAATGTTCCAAAAAAAGCCAACGGTGAACTTCTCCCACAGAAAGCCAGGAGGGAATAGTAAAGAATTCCATGAAAGGCCAGTTCCAGGTACATTTAGACATACTCAGAAAAGGCATTCTCAACTCTCCAGAACCTCTTTCATGCTAATCCAAGGAAACTGAAGAAAGAATTTGAGCTGTCAGATGCCGTTATATCACTCATGTTTGTATATCTTCAAAAGCATGACGTTCTTCTCTGTTCCCTGTGAAGCTCAGCCATAATGACAAAAATATCTGTTAAATCACCAGGTCATTGCAAAAGAAGAAACAGTTGAAGGTACAAATTATTGCAGGTGGACAATCACGGAGCAAACACAACACCTCTAAGCCTGACTACTATCCCAATGAAAGAGAGGGAGGATGAGAAAGAGGAGAATGGCTAATCCGTCAACCTGCAGCTCCTTAGTGGAAACCACACAGCGCAGTGAGTGGCCCAGACTAATCCACCAATCTGCTGACACTGGCACAAACATTATTAGGTCACCAGCCAGCACATAAAAGACTGAGAGGGAACTCCAGGTGAACACACACACTGATGTATAGATGGTATAGGAGGTACTGACTGAACAGAAACTCCTTGGTGTGGTTTTGTCTGTTAATTCCTTCCAACATGAAGGTTATGGTTAGAATGACTACACACTGATACTGATGTAACCAACAGTATTCAGTCTGTATGTCAAAGATACCATACACCATATACTGTACTATGCAGTATGTCACTTAAGCCACCTGCATGATATAATCAATCCCACAATGCATCAGGGTAACCTCTTCTTCTGTTGCCAAATGTTGGGTGGGTATGGTGGAATTGGAACCTGCTGATAAGTTTGGAAGAGAGTTTTCTATTTACAGACGTTAAACATGGAAAACACCACTAAAATCAGTCATGTGCTGCCGGGGATATAAGCAACTACATGTATAAGTAAATACAATTAGTGAAATATTTTCATTAAAATGATCATTTGCAGCAAACAATAGCATATGTTGTAGTTTGAATGTTTCTAATAGGTTAATAAGTGCATGCTGGGAAGGCATTGACACTGGAAATAAAAGAATGCATATAAACAAAACTCAGCAATAAACTATTTCTTGCATTCTTCAATGTGTGTTCCTGAAAACAATCACTATAATTGATTAAAGCTCAGCTGTTCCATGTCAATGATAAAGATCAAAATTCTCATTCGAGTTAAAGTAAATGATATTGTAAAATACAACTCTGTCATGGACAGATTTCTTTAAAACTTTACCCTCATCTTCTAGCAAAATAAAATGTGGATGGCATATTGTGTCTGTCTGATTTGTGCTTTCTGAGTGTTTTCTAATTTGGAATAAAACTTGCTTTGATTTATTGTCTTTCTTCATATACTGGCTAGAGTTACATGCTGAATTGGAATATTTACATAGAATTCCCTACGTACATACTGGTACATTTAATTATTAAGGTAGTTATTCCTCTTAGAATTCTACATTTGCTTGTAGTAGCCTATTTTTATTTCAACTAAGTTTTGTTCACAGTTGTTTGGTTAACTGATGTTGTGTTCACACTTATTAATTGTGACTGATCTGTTTGTTTTGTCCAAGTACTTCAAAAACAGTTGTTTTTAAAACTTCTACATCCATAGGCCAAAATTTATTTTAAAAATTATTTAAAAATTAATTCACACTTTTTACTGACTCTTTAACTGTCAAATACGGTCCCCTCCAAAAGTATTGGAAAAGCAAGGCCAATTCATTTGCTTTTGGCTGCATAACCCTTGTTTGCAATAACTGCCTGAAGCCTGCGACCCACTGACACCACCGGGCTGTTCCATTCTTCGTTTGTGATGCTATTCCAGGATTTTACTGCAGCTTCTTTCAGTTCTGGTTTGTTTTGAGGGGTTTCTCCCTTCCGTCTCCTCTTCAGGGTGTGAAATACATTCTCTACTGGGTGAAGATCAGCTGACTGACTTGGCCACTCTAAAACCTTCCATTTTTTCCCCTGATGAAGTCCTTTGTTATGTTGGCAGTATGTTTTGGGACACTGTCCTGCTGCATGATGAACCTCCTCCTGATGACTTTGGGTGCATTTCTTTGTAAATTGGCAGACAAATTGTTTCTGTAGACTACTGAATTCATTCTGCTGCTACCGTCATCAGTTACATCATGAATACATTTCAATAAGACGGTTTCAAAAGCTGCCATTCAAGCCCTGGCCATGACATGACCTCCTCCATGCTTCACAGATGAGCTTGTATGCTTCAGATCAGAAACAGATTCTTTCTCCAAACTTGGGCCTTTCCATCCCTTTGGTAGAGATTCATCTTGGACTCCTCAGTCCACAACATTGTTTTCCAGAACTTTTGTGGCTCATCTTTGTACTTTCTTGCAAATTCCAAACCAGCCTTCCGATTCTTATTGTTGATGAGTGGTTTGCGTCTTGTGGTGTGGCTTCCATATTTCTGCTCTCAGAGTCTTCTTCGAACAGTGGAATGTGATGCCTTAACCCCTGCACTGTGAAGGTTGTTGGTGATGTCATTTATTGATGTTTTGGGGGTTTTCTTATTATATGTCAGACATCAGCTGCTGTTGTTGTTTTCCTTGGCTGACATATTCGATGATCACCAGTAGTATCTTTTTTTTCCAGGACATTTCAAATCGTTGTGCTGGCTATGCCCAATATTTGTCCAATCTTGCTTTTCTACCCTCGACAGCTCTCTCATACTGATGTTGGTTTATGCATTTTAACAAGAAATGCAATCTTTATAGGTTAAACCCAAGGCCAAAACTAAGACTAGTCAGGCAGAGCTTTTATTGTTTGAATAATCAATCTAAAGGGAACACCTGGTCTACAAGAAACACCCATCAGTCACATGGTCGATATGCCCCAAGTTCTTTAACACATCTAAATGTAAATACCTGGAAATTAAAGCTGAAATTCTGCACTCTTGTCTCATATTCATCTTTTGATCTTAAACCCAAATGTCTTCAGTGAACAACAAAAGGAAAGGCAGTGGCTTTGCTGTTCCAGTACTTTTGGAGGGGACTGTAAATGGCTTTTGCTCCCTAATTCACAATATGAACAAGTCAGGTCCAGAATGTCCCTGGCAGCGAACACTGACAGTAATGTTAACTAGAAACACACAAGTCACTCAACACTCAGCTCACTCAAACGGCAACGCACAGTGAGTCTAATTTATTTACGAGCTGTAATCACTGAGCATGTTGCCATGTACTGAAGGTTGTTCTGTGCACTCTCAATGGGTTTGATAAAACAAAGAGTCTTCTATTGTTAGCAGAAATGCTCTTCACATGTCATAGCATTGTTGAGTATTTAAAAAAAAAAAAAAAAAAAGAAAACTTTACCAAAGAAAACAGGACAAATGTTCCTGTATCTCACTGACATGTTCTGTCAAAATTCAATAACAAGTTGAACTTATGAGGTTGTCTGGTTCTGTCTCTATGTTAGAGTCCTGTGGTCTTGATGCAGGGGATTTATCTCCCAATATAAGTGGGAGGTACTTTCACTGGAGGAGAACTCAACTAATTAAATTAAAGTCCATATATGACTTCCTATCAATGCTCAGTAGTAACTACACTGATATCTAAAAGCATTTCCATGTTGTAAGTCATCAATATATGGACCTTTATAAGTAAAGGCACATTTTTAACATTTAAAACATTTCCAAATTTCTATTAAAAAAAATGTATTAATTAATGAATAGAAATTTTTAAAAAAAGGCAAAGATGCTGGCAAAGATGAAGACAAAAACAGACAGCGTTTTCACAATACGTTGTGGCAGGTTTATGTGTTTGAATCCTCATCATAATAAGAAAATGTTATAGAGTGTCTTAAAGAAATATTTGGCTGCAACACTTTATAAAGAATACGCACAATATGTTGGTGTTGTTCCATGTAAAACTGTAATGGGTGATGAAAACTATCCTTAAATAAATGTCATGCCAGGTCAAGGATGCACAAGTTTGAGTTAAAATATAATTTCCAGCAACATAATAAAGTGACTGACAACTCAGTTAAGACAGAATAAACCATCTTACCCATTGGCTCTAAACAACACATTACAAAAAAGACCTACCAGCAACACTTAACCAAACATTTGGAGAACCACGAAGATCATGAGAACTTGTTTTTGTAAACAGAAGGGAACCAGTTATCACCTCAGATAAGAGTCAACGAGGCCCTTAAAATGCTTGGCTGGGGTTATCTGGGTGGCATTAAACAGGAGGAATAGAAATAGAAACTCCTTCAGCAAAGGCTTGAACAGACGCTCAGACTTCAACTGTGAAATTATTAAGTAGATAAAGAGCAAACATGGCAGGAAAATGTGAGTTTGTCCACAAATACTTGATGTTAAGAACAGGATGCCATCAGTACCAAAGTAGAAACTTGACCTAACAATTACTTTCTACTTTATGAACCAAAGGCTGTGAAAAGAATGCTCATGTTTGCACAGTTCAAATCTAATATTAGGACATGGTGTATTACAAACAGCCCCCTTCAACTGGAGCGTGGACGGATGGAAAAATGTCTCGACCTGACCAAAAGCATTATGAGTCAAGTGTGTAATGTTTAGATTTGGACATGGAATGCAATATTTATCATCATAATTTTGTTTTCATTACTTACAAGTATGTATGTATGTATGAGACTTCCTCTGTTTTTCTGATTTAGTTGGTGAAATCCAGTATGGCATGGACAAAACAAACAAGCATTTTTTGCAGCCACACACACAGAGGTGGAGGGGGTCATCGGGGGTATTCAGATGTATAGAAACTGCAGCATCATCACTAGATATCAGTAAATATTACATACAGAACCTTTCAATGTAAATCTATCAATATTCCCCATAAAAGCAGAAGAAATGACATAAGCACTTGAACGGGGGGCCACTGCAGTCACAGTAGGACACAAGATGAGAGTGGAAAAAGACATGAGGGGCCTCTGTAAACCACCACTGAATTGTAAAACAGATTGTGGAAAAAGGGGTGTGGCCTAAAGGACGCCTGGAAACACGGGGAAAAGGCATCAGTGGAGTAAGACCTGGTTATGATCAGACATTATCTTCCTTAGATGTTTTTGACGTTCAACTGGACCGGTTTTGTTCTTTGTTCTATTCGTTCTTCCAGTTCTTCAGAGAACTGATGACATCTCTTGGATGAGGGATGAAATGTTTTCAAGAGCCAAATCAGTCCCGTTGAACTGAGGATGAACAATGACCTGAACAAATGAGAACTTACACAGACACAAGAAACTTTCACTGTCTGATGAAAGTCTGCTGCACAAAACAGGAACAAAAAACAGAGAGCAGAATATTTGACAGGGGACCAACACTGAGAAAATGGCATTTATAGTCACATAAAGACATGACAGGAAACAAAACAAAAGACCAGAACAAGAGGATTATCACAGTGACTTTCATTCTTGCCATCTTTGTGGTTTGTGTAAGAATGGATGTGTGTGGTAAAGACTACCAGTCCCTCCACTGATTACCACCCTAATTGGTCTGTTTGGGGAGACTCACATCCCATAATAGCCCGCTTGTGGTCTAAGAGAGACGGTCTAACAGAGCCGTTGCCATGGCAGCGAACAGCGCGTGTAACCGACTGGAGAGGATTCAAGGAGAGAGTTTAAAGGGGTTTGTGTGTAAACTGATCCGTTCCATTTGTCCTTTCAGCATAAAAGAAGAACAATGAATCTTTGTCCAGTTATGAATCACAAATGATGTGTATTGTGGGGGAAAAAATATGCAGAAATTGTTCTCTGCTTAAAAAGAAAAACAAAAAAAGTTTTCTATGGAACAGATGACTGAAAACAGAGTAGAGGTTAGTGTTGGGCACTGAAAACGGCTCCTCGGGCCAAGCAACAAAACCTTTAAATAAGTACCCGATGAAAAAACAGTCATGTCAAGAATGGAAGGAAATAAATCCTCTGCAATATTAGAGGATTGTGAAATACAAGCTATTTGGAACAGAGTCGTAACCGAGTTGGATTGAACTGTAGCAAGAAATACCAGCAGCGCACTCCTTCATTTCTCTCCATTAAAGTTAAAGCCAACGTGTTCGAGCTGTGAACTCAATTATATGACTTGTCAATGCTACTGACAGTGCACAGAGAAGCCGGTAACCTTAGAAAAGTTTGATTTTGCCAGTTAATTTGGTTCAACACACCACTTCCTACTCCTAAAATGTAGAGCCAAACGTGGCTCTTGTTGAAGGAACTGAAGCCGTTGCGTTGTTCTGAACCGCAGGAACTCTTGTGGAACTGCACATCTTTTAGCGCTGCCTTAATGGACTGGATTACTTGTCAGTTTCAATCTGAAGTAACATGATAAATCAGAAAAGTCACACATTATCACAAGTGGACAGAATTTCCAGTCAGTGTCAGGTAAGTGTGTGTGGTTTGAAGAGCACTTCAGGGCCTGAGATCCGTGTGGGAAATATCTGTGACAGACAGGTTAAGCAGGGAAAGTATTCTTCAAATCCTGTAGGCTGTAAGTGATATAAATGTACTTTAAGGTGGTAAAACAGCAGCCTACAAACCCAGACTAATCCATTCAGAGAATCCTGTGGTTCTGCTTAGCATTAGCCTCGCAGCATAAGTCATACAACGTATGGACAAAGGTATTGGGACACGTTGAATTCAGGTGGGTTTTTTTTCTAACGGGTCTGGCATACAAAACAATAATGACAAATATCATAATATAGTTTTATATTGTGGTAAATATCATTACATCACTTAGTTTTGATTAAATCGTTACATTTTCTTCCAAAAAGCTATCAGATATTACTTTTATTTAATTTCCCTCAACATTGATTTTATTTATTTTTTTTATCTGTGACTAAGATTTTCAATGTTCTACTTCTAAATTTATAAAAACAGTTCTTATTATTACATTACATTTGACAGACGCTTTTATCCAAAGTGACTTACAAGGTATAGGCATGTATATCGTAAAGGGCCTTGCCCAAGGGCCCATTGAATTGAACTGGCAACCTTCAACACCAAAGCCTGCACCGTTAACCACTAAGCTATCCAATCATTTCCATGCTGTGACTGCAAATAATAACTTTCTATCACAACTAATCATCCAATTTCTTCACATCTAACTTAGGAAGAAAAATCTCCCTTTAAACTTCAAGGAAATATTAATGTTTATAAACTATATGGACAAAAGTATTGGAATACATGACGGCTGTTTATGTTGAGTTGACATATAAACATCATTAATAATAATAAATATGATATTTATCACAATAAAAAAAAATCATATTATGACATTGGTCATTATTATTTTGTATCCCAGACCCCTGTTAGAAAAAAAAACACACCTAAATTCAACAAGTTCTAATACTTTTGTCTATAACGTGAATGACTTGGGTAACTACGTATGCTGTCAGGCTAAGGTTAGGTCTGTTGATTATCTGTTCTGGTGATGTCCCTAACCTACCTGTGTCACACTCAGCCCTCCTCCCCCACTTTAAACCTATTAACAACTTCCTAACACTTATTCCAAATGGAGGCTACACTGCAGCGTCTCTGTGGCATTCATCCCACTGTGGGTTTTACAGACTGGACGCATTTCCATCTAGTGGACCATGACATGCAAACACATTTTTTCAGTTCTGTGTGCACTAAACCGGACAGCTATGAATATTCAATGAAGCGCTCAGATAAACAATTCAAGTAAAAATTGTTCCACATGATGCGATTTTCAAACTAAAAGTACTTATAGACTGCCAGTCCCCCTGGTGCACACACTAAACCCTAAAATTCAGACACAGATGGAAAAATAACACCTTAAATATATGAATATATGAGCAGAAATTGAACTTATTAAATAATTAGAAAGGCCATGAATCTATTCCATACTCTAGTTTCTACACGACGGTCACCATGATTCTTGGCTCAACAGAGAAACCCTGTTCTCAGAGCAGTAATCCAGCCATAATTACAGAGTGCCACGGTAGTTGTCAGGGAAACCAGAGAGAAACCCTCTAGGAATGTTTTTCCTCTTGCAGTTTGTGTCTCTTTCAGTATACACAGAGCTCTATCGCACAACCTCTCTTTGTTTAATACTTTTCTCCTGTCATTTTCCTTTTATTCTGATTCAGTTTTCTTATGGACATTTAATAATCGGATTGTAATGTTGCACACAACTTTAATCACAGTCTGTGTTTAAGAAATGCCTCTAAAAACGCCATATCGTTGCGTCTCCTTCCATGTGATTAATGCACAAGGTAAATGTCATAACCTGTAATCATTTGCTCAGAGGAGAATGAACCAGACAACCCGAATGTGACTGTTTGTCGACTAAAATGACAGATTCTATTGTGTGAATTAAACAAATACACAGTCACGTGTTCACACTCATACCTGCAGCCCCCATCATAAAAAAGGTCATGTGTTGACTTTATGTGTTTGTAAAATACAAGGACAGAGATGACAGAGGGTAACCTGACCATATGACTACTACC
>JAPSES010074890.1:0-10129 GCA_029822895.1 Maxillicosta whitleyi | reverse complement strand
AAATGTAAGGAGTAGAAAGTACAGATAACTGCCACAAAATGTACTGAAGTAAAAGTAAAAGTATGCATTATTATTTTAAGGAAAGTACAAATTAAAAAAAATACTTAAGTACAGTAACAAAGTAAAAATACTTGTTTACCTTCCACCACTGCACGTATATATATATATATATATATATAAGTACTGTATGTATTTAAATCTCTGTGGTGATTTGAGGGAAACACGTCCAGTTATAAACAGACGTGCGTTCTTCGGAAGTATGTTCTCCGACACCGTTCACTAGACCGTACTCTTCGTTCTTGGTATTGAGACACAGCTCATGTCTATGGGCATAGCAGCGTGATTATCAGGATATTGTTTTCCTAAAATTACTAATATCTCCCAAAAGATTGATTCTATAAACTTGCTGATGTCACTAGTCTCTTTGTTGACCAAAAACACATGAATTTGATAAACTGCAGCAGTCAGCTCTGTACACACACACACACACACACACACACACACACACACACACAGTCCACTTTAATAATACAGATATAATAAAGATTAATTGTGTCGCTGTGGCTCAGTAGAACAGGTTGAATCCTGGCTCCAGCTGTCCACATGTTGAAGTGTCCTTGGGCAAGACACTGAACCCTAAATTGCTCCCAGTAGGTCCTGGCAGTGCGTTGCGTGGCAGCAGCTGCTCACTGGTGTCCGAGTGTGTGTGAAAGGGTGAATGCGAGGCTTTGTGAAGCGCTTTAGATGGTAGAAAATGCACCAGATCAGTGCCGTCCATTTACTTTTAATTTTAGAATTATCGATCATGGTGTTTAGTGGTTATTAGATGCACCTCGGAAATGAATTATTATATAGTTCAAGTTGGGAAATTACATTAAAACTTGCTTGTTTATGATGCATCTTAATAAACTGTGGGCTTGTAAACCTTAACTGGAACGGATGGTAACACTGTGGTGGTATACGAACTGGAATAATTATTATAATTATATCAGTATAAACCAGGGCTGTTAAAGTCTCTGCTCATTTTGAAACTGTTCCAAAGATAAGGACTGAATTAAAATAAAAAATAAAAATATAAAAAGCAATGTGACATGCAAATACAGCGATACTGTAAATGAATTATCGCACAGAATGAAACACTTACAGCAGGGGTGTCAAACTCATTTTAATTCAGGAGCCACATTCAGCTATATTTAATGTGCAGGGGACCCAAACAGTAAAATAATGATAGAATAATATATAAATAATGTCAACTCTAAACTTTTCTTTATATTTTACAGTGAAAAAAGTAAAATGACATGATGAAAATGTTTAAATCTACAAATTATCCTTCAAACAATGTGAATAATATCAACACTATAATTACTATTATGCTGTAGTTTATCATTTCCACATGTATATTATAATGTACAGATCACATTGGATCGACAGATACACAAAATATTGGAATATTATTAAAATTGCACATACTTCTTTTAAGACATTTCAAGTAATTTAATTTTTTTTTGTGAAATTATACTTTGTTTTAGTCTAAATATATAAAAACATTTACATTTATGGGAATACATGGGAGTATTCATAGGTTATTATGACTTTGAAATTTTTTTTCAATGTGGAACCTAAACTAAAATTATTGTTAATATCTTGGTGTAATTTTAGTATTTCACAAATTCATCCCAGGGGCCAGATTTGACCCCCGGGTCGTATGTTTGACACCTGTGACTTACAGGAACGGGGTTGTTACCGGAAACACAGAGACGTTAGATTTTCATTTGGACGGTGTTTTCCCTGTAAACACAAACGTCTCGTGTCACCGCGGACACTTGGACACCGCCCACTTTGCTTTTACAGTAAGGTTGCATGATCACGTCTAAACACGCGTGATGAATGTGGGCTGATAACGCCAACAGACATGTAATCACAAGCAGGAGCACGACACCTGCAGGGTTTCATTTATTTTTATTAGCCACGACTGCAAAGTTCCTACGGCCGCCGCTTCAGAACTGCAGGAAATACTTCAATAAAAGGTCCCACGACACGGCTCTGGCGAGAGGTTTTAATTCTGTGTGGAAGTGGAAATGAGGCGGGGGAGGCAGAGCGGCGTTAACGACCAGTAACAGGACATTAGCGGAGTCGTGCGTCATTTTCGTCCACTTCGAAAACCTGTTTCTCTGTAGAATTTGCAGGTTGTTTTTAGCTTATTTTAGCTTATTTCTGAGTTGATTAAGTTGATGTGAATGTTATTTTTTCCTGTGGATGAAGATGCTAAGCTCCTTTTGGCTTTTCCCAACAAATCACATCCACATGTTGATTTAACTCAGGTTTTTACGTCGGATGCCCTTCCTGACACAACCCTCTGTATTTATCCGGGCTTGGGACCAGAACAATGAGACCCTGCCCCCTTGTGGTTACAGGTATAGGTTTATACAAGTTATGAATGAGTTCCGTTCCTACGCTGTCGACGTAACCCGTATAAAAATAGATACAGTATGATATTAAGAATCATTTTCGGTCCTGTTCCATATTCAGATCAATTCAATCTCAGTTGGTCACTTCAGTCAAATACTATCATAATAATCTATAAATACTCACAACTCCAAATTTTTCTGTTTGTAAATATAAATATTTACACGATTTTACACGAAAACAAAGTATCATTTCACAAAAAATGTAAATAATCTCAACAAATATGAACAACCTGAAAAGTCTCAAGAGATATAAGTGCAATTTTACTAATATTCTGCTTGGTACTAAATATTTTGAGTATTTATAGATTCACTGTGTCAGTAAATTATAAAGAACATATGCGGAATATGATAAATTGAAGCATAATATTGTTAAAATTAGGCTTATTTTTCAGTTTGCTCATGTTATTCACATTGTTTAGAAAAAAAAATCAAGTGTAGATGTAAACATTTTCATTGTTTAATTTAACCTTTTTTTGCTGTATAACAGAGAAATGTTTAGAGTTGACATTATTTATAAATTATTATGTTATTATTTTACTGGTTCGGCCCCCTTCAGATCAAAGTTAAGTCTGACATTTATATAAATAATTAAATAAATAAATAAAACTTTGACAGTTAAACGTTTCATTTTATTTTCTTTGTGGTTTATTCTTTTTTCTTTTGTTTTTTGCTAATTTTATAAACCTGTCAGGGTTTTCGGTCTCACTTGCACAATTTGTTCTATTCTGATTTTAATTTTAATTATACCGCCCCCTGAAGGCGAGGCAAGCGGTGTTTTTGTTTGGGTTTGTTTGTTTCTTTGTTTTTCTCCTTGGCCTTTGAAACCATCAGAGACGTTTTAAATGTAACATTCTTACTCAGTTGTTTTACTTGGTTTTATTGATTCTTATTCATAACTTGTTGTTGCTCTTAATTGTACAGATTGTATTGCTTTTATCTACTCTGTTTTTTTATTTATTTATTTTCCTGTACAACAGTAAGATGTTTACTAGATGATATTAAATACTGTTGGCCAGAGTTTTACCTTTTTATGACACTGTGGTTGTTTTAAAGTGTTTTATAAATAAAGTTGGATTGGGTTTGTTTGGCACCACTTGTTTTTTTTTTTAATGTAGAGGAAAATATTAAATGGCAAATTCTTAGGTTTACTCAAAGATCCTTACATTTATATAATAAATTAATCAATCAATACAGAAACAAATTGGACAGTTACATATTTCATTGGTTTTCTCTATTTTTTTATTATTTTTTGAGCCAATTAAAAGGGTTTGTGGTCTCACTTGCATAATTTCTTCTATTTTGATAAAACAAACAATTGAACAAACAAGCAGAATAAACATATGTCACTACCTCCCCTAAAGAACTTTTAACCTTCAAAGTAAAAGCATATGCTCTACAAACTAATGGCCTGAATGTTAATTAAATTCTGTGCACCCATTATCACTAGTTGCCCAATGTTTAGTTAAATTCTTGTCTAATTGCGTTAACCCCTTGAGCAAAAAGCTAACCCCAATTTAGAAATGATTAAATAAATGCATTTAAAAGGAAGAAAATATATGGAACAGTATGAGAATGTAATGTAAACAGTATTTTTGTGTAAATCCAAGGCAAAAAAAAAAAAAAGTAATTACGAAAGAAAGAAAAACGAACACCGATGTAATAATTACACAATAATGTTGTCATTATTTTAAAGTTTTTAAAAATCTAAAGCGATGTTACGTTATTTAATTACATTATTTTGGCGTCTCTCATGCCCCTAAACCCACCCCTCCTGCTGCTAAAAAGGAAACACTGATCTGCGTGGGATGATGCAGAATCCGGTGGTAAACAACGCGGCAGTTTTTACATTAAGCCTCACACAGATGTAAGACTTTAGTCACTGGTGAATTGACGTCGGGTAGGGAGGGCCGGTGGAGCGGCTCTGTCAGAATGCATTTAGTCTGTTTTGTCGGCTGTGTGATAGTGACGTCCACCCCGGTGCACCTCAACAAATCCACAGCTTTTCTCCGAGACAGGCAGTGTGAGGCGGTTGGCGGTTTGCCCTCAGCTGATGAGGTGTCATCGGGAGAGTCTGTGTGCGGCTCTGCACCTGCAAATGTGCACATGTACAGCACCGGCACATTTGACTGGGAAGAAATACCCACTGTACCCAAAAGAAAACAGTCAAAAATACATACGCTGTCACCACAAACTGTCAGAAACAGATGACGGGGTGGAGGATGACAAAGTCCTGACAGGGAGAAGGTAAGGATGGATGGTTATGAAATCAGAACTTTGGATGTGAGAAGACACGTCCAGTGTTTGTCTGGTGTTTATTAGTGGAACCATGACAGTCCTCTAACCATCACAATATTCTCATGTCAGCCCAAAATGCTATCTTTGTCTAAACTTTACCAAACTACAACATTAGATTTTGATGCTCAGCCTCTTAAGCAGCGGTCGGTCTAGTGGTCCCTGGGGAAGTGGGTATACGCCCAAGTTTTGGCTGTTTTAGAAACAGTGACATGTCAGACTATTCTGTTTAGTTTTATCCATAAATCCATCAGTATTATTTACTCACTATTATAAAATGATCAGGACTTGATCATTGAGCAGTTTGTATGTTTTACTGGTCACACAAACAGCTGATGATTGTAAATGTATTCAACATGAAGTAAACATAGGAAAATGTTAGCCTTTAATTACGTTAGCATTTCATAACATTCGCGTTTCAGAACATTAGCCTTTCACAAAATTAGCCTATCATAATGTTAGCCTTTGATAACATTAGCCTTTCATAACCTTAATTCTTTAATAACATTAGCCTTTCATAACATTAGCCTTTCACAAAATTAGACTTTCATAACATTAGCCTTTCATAATGTTAGCCTTTCATAATGTTAGCCTTTCACAACCTTAACCTTTCATAACATTAGCCTTTCACAAACTTAGCCTTTCATAACATTACCCTTTCATAATGTTAGCCTTTCATAACATTAGCCTTTCACAACCTTAGTCTTTAATAACATTAGCCTTTCATAATGTTAGCATTACGTAATGTTAGCCTTTTGTAATGTTAGCGGTTCATAACATTAGCCTACCATAACATTAGCCTTTCATAATGTTAGCCTTTTATAACATTAGCCTTTCACAATATTAGCCTTTTATAACATTAGCCTTCCGTAACATTAGCCTTTCATAACATTAGCCTTTCACAACCTTAGCCTTTCATAACATTAGCCTTTCATAATGTTAGCCTTTCATAACATTAGCCTTTCACAACCTTAGCCTTTCATAACATTAGCCTTTCATAACCTACTGACATGGTTTACCTATTAGTGACAACATGTCTCCTCTAAATGTTCAGTCATATGACCAGTAGTTTAAAACAGTGACTCATTCTGAAACCACCAGAAAACTTACATCACAATTATATATTCCATGAAAGTTGGTTCTCTACATACATACGTGTTACTTGCTTGAACCCTGTTTATTCTGCCGTTCTCATTCATATTTCCAATAATTGCGTATCTTTCAATGAAACGTGCAGTGACCTGTCAATCAACTGGGGTGGTACTGGCATCTGAGGTGTCCAATCAGGTTCCAGTGTTAGCCAGAGCTACTTAGCAATATTTTTCTCGGTATGACCCGCCCTACTCTGCCTCTGATTGGCTCTTCAGTCCTCGTGCCTAAAGTTTAGCAATCTAATCAGTGAAGGCAACGAGTCCTAGCCAGTTAGAGACAGAGGAAGGTGGTACGTTACAAGAAGGACATCAGCTAAAAACCAACTGTCAGACAACAGAACAAACACTTAAATGGGCAAATATTCAAAACAGGGGTGTCAAACATGCGGCCCACGGGGTGAGTTTGAGAGGTGCAAAAATTACACCCAGGATATTAATAGTCAAGGGCAGTGGTTGTGTGGAGAAAGCTGAGAGGGTGGTGCTGAGACCGAAATGGGGGTGTTAATCTGTAGAAGTATTAATACTAACGGCACAGGATGTTACGTCAACGGCAAATGTAGTTTTCATAGTTTCCTAGAAGCACCCATAAAGGAAAACACATGATTTACACTGAAAAATGCAAAATTCAAAGGGTAATAGTGAAATAAATGGTGATAAATAACTTAAGAAAAAGAGTAAATAAAAGGAAAAAGATAATTCGGCAGCTGCCATGTACAGGACTTATGTTATTTCGACTTTACGACGCCGGAGTCTCGTCTGTCATTATTGTACATACGTACTGTATACTGTACGTACAATAAGTACAGTGATGATGATGATTTCTTTCGGGTTTTCCCTTCAGGGGTCGCGAATCACCTTCGCATGTTAATTTGGCACAGGTTTTTACGTTGGATGCCCTTCCTGACACAACCGGGCTTGGGACCGGCACAATGAAGCTGGCACCCCCTTGTGGCTATTAATCACTTGTAATTTCAGTGTTTTTTTTTTATTGTAATGTGTTGTAATATTGTATATGTAACTTTTACTGCCTGTTGGCCAGGACTCCCTTGAAAAAGAGGTTTTTAATCTCAACGGGACTTTCCTGGTTAAAAAAAGGTTAATAATAATAATAAACTACCTGTATGCGGGTGTGCAGGTTGTAAGACTTTGACTACTACATGTTGCAACACATGAATGAATAACTATTACCGGATCCACATTTGGTTTTATTAAACTAACAAGGTAAATGTCTTTGGTGAAAAATGCTCATGGAGGTTTTCAGCAGGTGCAACTTTCATAAAACACACTGGCAAGGCAAATTTATGAGTATAAGACCATTCATACACAAGGCAACTGAAAGTCCTTTACAAAGGCGTAGAAACCTGTAAACGTCCATGAGACTAGACTGACCAAACCAAAAGGAACCGAGTATTTACATCATAACGTTCTATTGTAACACACAGGTGGAGTTCATTGTCAAGCATGTTGAACGGGTATTTATAATGACCTCCAAATGAAGCGATTATCCTGTTATTGTGGTCATTTTCCACCACGTGTTGGAGAAACGTGACAATAAGTTCACTTCCTGAAAGAGGTTGTTTTTTTTTTATTCAACACCGTCTGAGTGTTTTGCGAAAATCCGGCTGTGTGCAAAACCCAGGGACCCTCGGATTTACTTAAAAATACTGCAGGTAAGCGATGGAGCAGATTAAGTGTGACTATCACAACCCGCTGCATGAATAAGATAAAATATCTTCTCAATTTAACAGTGTTCTTGGATTTAATGCAGACATCTCTAAAAAAAAAAAAAAAAAAAACACCTCAGAGCCAACGGTATTAGGTTGTAGAGCAAAACTGTTTGTTGTTCAGTGATATTTGCTGTGATAATATTTTGATAAAAGGCAAGAAAGTGGCAGACTAACTAAGGCAGTGTGCTGACGACTCTCGCCTCCTTTTGCTGATGGCATTTATTTTAATTCGTCACAAAGAAAACAGCGTCTCCTCATAGAGCCAATTAATCAGGGAGGATTCATACGGACTGAATGCATTTGTTAGCGTTGCATCCGCTTTTCCCCGGCGCAGAAAGAAATATTTACATCCTACATGTTAAATGCAAAGGACGTTGCACAAATGGATGGATGTGTGAGCGGCGCCGTGCATTCTCAAGGTGATCTATCACGCTGCTTATCCTTCTTGTCAAATCTGCTGAACTTGCTGTTTGCTTCTTTCAAAGCGTTCTCAAACAGAGCTGAGGGTTTTCATGCTGGATATAAAAAAAAGAAAAAAGAAAAAGAACTCAAAGACTGAACCAATCAGGGATTTTTATTCTATTTTTATGCAAATGCCTTTGTTCTATCATTACTTTTTGGACCACATTACTTTGGAGGAGTGTCATAAACTGAATATCTTTTATTTTCTCCTCAGTAAATTCAATAGCAGCAGGAGGTTTAGTGTAATCACTGTCAGTACACCATGTTTTTATCCATAATTTGTACATTGCCCAGGGGTGGAAGCATTACAAGGTTGTTGATACAAATGAAATACAACTATGGATGAGGATTTTTAGGAATTCTAACAACTCCAGAATGATAACAGTGGGGTGCCGTTAATAAATCAGTATGATTTTATTTTGCCTTTGAGTTGAGCATGCACGTAGTGAGAGAATAATAATTATTACCGCTTTGAAAAACTTAAAGGTTTTTTTGGGGGGGGAAACAAAAGGTCTTTTTCAGTCACATTTACAAAAAGAGTAATTAAACACTGTTGGGTGATGTGTATTCTCTGAGCTAAACATTAATTCTTTATCAGTCTAATAATAAATAATGATGATGATGATGATGATGCGATGATTCAATCATGATGAAGATGTGTTTTGTGAAATCTCTCACCCTGTTGAGTCATTAAAATGTTTCAGACGAACAGTAATGTGCATAATGGAAAGTATGAGTTGAACTATTGTTTTTTTTAATTAAATATAATAAATTTACATCAAGTCGCATAAAGTTTTGGACCAGTAACCAAACAGCTCACATCATTGTACCATTCTGAGTTGGGATGATGTAATAAAATATGGCTGCTTCAATGAAACTGTGCCAGCTTATTTTATTTGTTTGTATTTTAGACCCAGTAATAAAAGACAAATTTAGACATATCTACCCCCAGGATGTACCTAATAATGACCTCAAATCAATACAAAAAAATCATACTCTTGCTCTGAGCCATCCCATAATTAAGGAGTTTTAAATAATAATATCAGGGCCAAAAATACGACCAAAATTAAAACTACCAAGGTGTCGGTGCATTTGATCTGAAATCATTTCTGTAAATGGTCTTATATAGACTATAAATAAAGAAAGGGTGTTACATTTGTGGATCCTAGTGGTTTTTCTAATCCAGACATGTAGGTTTTTCAGGAATCCGAGGTTTCGTATGTAACCCATCGTGTCCACCGACGTTACACGCAGAACTTGCCCATTTAAACACAAATAAATCGTGAATGATTTTGCAACAGCAGTCACTTTTTGTGAAACACTCCATGTTGAATATTTACTTCACTTCCTAAAATGTAACTGTGAGACAATAAAAAGATATTAATAAAAATAGCAGCGGGTAATTTTTGTGTCCTTTTGACCATGTTACATGCAGATTTTTGTATAAAATACAACCTAAAGTAATATGGAAATGTTTTTTTTTCTGAAAAATTGTTTCGCTTTTATCTTTTTATCTCTCTATTATTTAGTTTTTTGTTTTTTCAATAGACCCAACGCGCTTCTAAAACTTTAGTCTGGTTTGAATTTTAACCCATCTGTCCTGTTTTTTAGGGACCAGTTTCACCGACGCACACAAATAGGAGCTTAATCCTCCCCCCTCCCTCCCCCTCTACTGAATTCATTCATAAACTGTTGTAATAATATTCATCTGATCACCAGAGGCGCCACACAGGGTGACTTATCGATCCTGTTCAGGAAAAAGCACATTTGCTCAGTTATTATTCTGTTAAAGCAACACCAAACTGAAACTCACTTCCTGCTTTAAAACCACACGAACACTTTTACAGCCAAATTAAAAACATCTGGTTCAGTTTCATACTTTTTTTTTTAAACGAAAAGATGTTAATATAATGTAACGAGTAACGGCATCAATTTATAAAATATAAGGAGCAGAAAGTACAGATAACTGCCACGAAATGTAGTGAAGTAAAAGTAAAAGTATGCATTATTATTTTTACTGAAGTACAAA
>JAPSES010074889.1:0-10131 GCA_029822895.1 Maxillicosta whitleyi | reverse complement strand
ATAGATAGATAGATAGATAGATAGATAGATAGATAGATAGATAGATAGATAGATAGATAGATAGATAGATAGTAATTGACTTGTGTGGAACCACCTGTCACAGTTCCTCTATGTGGCATCAGTACGTCTATTTCTGTCTGTGGACATACACACATGTTTGGAGCTCATTAAACATCAGCGTCTAAGCCCGACTGGAAAAACTCATTTTGTAGGTATTTCTAATTATATTTCAGATATTTTCATCTCTGGAAATGACGAAATGTAATTGCAAACTTGAATTTTTGTGTCCCCTGCACTATCAGTAGGATTTCTGAACAAGTGTCCAAGTCACAAAGAGGTTCACACTGAGATGGAGCAGATTCACGCTGTTTGCTCAGATTTAATTCTGCTTTCAGATACTGATGCTCACGGGAAATCTACTCAGTGCAGGGAAGTGAGAAATCGAAACTTAAGAAAGCAGGAAAAGAGCATCGGTACTGTGAGAGCACCAAACACTAACAATTGTTTGGCCTGTGCCACCAAAGGTTTGCTGTTTTCACAGTCCTTCAAACTCTCCGTCAGTGACCTTGTGCTCCCGATTGAAGCTGCAGAAATTCAAAGTTTCTGGCACATCTGCAATGTCATTCTCTGCTGGTGTAAACAAAAATTGTACTGGGTTTATCATGCGCTGCGTCTGCAATGAGTCACCCCTAAATCTGATCTGAATGTAGATACTTCGCTGAACTTTATCTGTCATGTTTCCCCAGGTGCTTGTGGCATTTTCCATCAATCAATCTGCTGTCAGCCTCATCTTTGTCAGCAGATCTGACTTTCTCTGATGCTAGTCTGGAATAATTTGATACTGACCTTTTTTTCCTCATTTAGTTGCCCTTCCCTTTAAAAAAAAACACTTTAAACTACATGAAAGTAATAAAACATCACACTGCTTTTAGTTGTAAAACAGCATAAGGAAGCTGAGATCAAGTAAAAAAAGAAGAACTTTGTTCAAATTTGCTGAAATGCTGCCAAAAATGGGCCCTTGTGTATTGAAACACTTCGAGCTGTCACTTGTCTCACAGAACTCTTACCAGGGGCCCCCACAGTAGGCGATGGATGAGAAGTAGAGGTTCAGATGAAATAACAAAAAGTCGTGTCATTGTTGAAATCAACTCTGCATGTGAATAGAGTTCTGATTCAGATCTGCACTGTTTCTTTTAAGCTTAAAGTTTTTATCTGTTTTATCAGTTTATTTTTTTATTTTTAATCTTATTTTTTTTAACTCGTGCTTATACTTTGTATTGCTTCCCTGCTGTTTGTTTTATTAAAAAAAAAAAAAAAAAAAAAAGTCTTGTGCATAAAATGTGCTATGGAAATAAACCTGCCTCGCCTTGCCTTTATTTCAGTGTTTTTAACCTAGAATGTTCAAATGGCGTCGCCTGAAATTTCTAGTAATTGATTAAAAAAGATAAAAATAAATAATAATAATAATAATAATAATAATAATGAAAAAAGTATATGGTGAGTTGAGATAAACAATCACAGTATATAAATGATATGAGAAAAAAATACTTAAGTGTGCAAGCTCTGGGGACTTTGCCAGCATAAATATCCCATAATGCAATGCCATTACAGAAGGTGAACGGAGCCCAGTATCTGTCCGTCAATAGGAGCGCCCACACATGTCAGTATAATGTGTAATATTATACGTATACTAGTAGAGGTAAGGGTGGGCTGGTTATCAAGGTTACTTTATAAGCAACAGTACATCAGGGAAAATACATTATTATATTATTATGTTTATTTACACACAAACACGGTCATGGTTACATGTATTATCTATGTAGTGCATAGTGTGGTATTTCAGATGGACCTCAAGCGATCCATGTGAGAAATATGAAAAATAAAATGTATTGAGAAAATAAACTGAATACAAATGCTGAATGTATAAAGATTGTATAAGCAAACAAACTAATAAACATCCATACAGTATCAGTGTAAATATTGTAAACCAGAGTTTCTGCAATTATCAGAAAATCTAATTTAATGCTTTTTAAAGCCACTTTAAACACATTTAACGATTTATCATTGACAGGCTTTAACCAGGTTCTGAGCAGTTCCTCTTCCAATCACTTCTGCTGAAACTGGCATTTTAATATTCCTTCCACTCTTTTACCACAGCCTGAGCACATTTACAGAACGTTACATTTCAAGCATTCAGTGTTGTGACTTCCTGCACCGGCCATAAGCAACAGCCAAATAAAGGGTTCTACCTGTCAATCATCACACTATACTTCCGAAATAAATTATTAAATATTTATATAATCAAAATAAATTTTCAATAAGCAGGGTTTTTTTTTTCCTATCAAGGGGATATAATTTTTTTAATGCCTCTGGATCTTGAATTTAATGCTTTTTAATGCCATTTACGGCCTTAATTTTTGCAAAATCTATTTAATGCTTTATCATGACCTGTCATTTTCTGAAGTATATGAATATTATTGACTCTGGATTTTACATTTTGAGTTGTTTTTTTATGTCTGTAATGTATAACTGACTGTGTTGCATATGGAAAACTTAAAGAGTGCGTGATATACTGCTTGACTGACCTCCATGGAAATGATTATTACAGCAGATTAAAAAGTTTCACACTAGGCACGATGCGCTGAATGTATACGGCACAAAACGATAGAGAGCACTTTTCTCTTATAAGCGTGTCTATTCCAGTCTGATACGGCCTCATCATCAAATATACATCCACCACTCAACCCACACTCCAAGACTTTTAGCATCAACGGCAACATACAGCTGCAATCTGATTTACTATAGCACCACTGCATCTCTTTCTATAATATAAGAAACCATTTGCACGTAATTAAAACACTTGTAACACAGAAAGTGCTGCACTTGAGGAATTGCATAAGCATTCATTTTACATCTCTAGCAATTTATTCAGGCTGACTTTTCCCTAAGTGCAGCACCTCAACACCACATGAGATGGTGGAGCTGTTTTAATGAGCACAGATAACAGCTCACAACACAGTTTAGGTCATTTAGGCTAATCCCACAGGCCTCCAATAGCAGAGCTCATGAATTTGCATCTATTAAATTCCTCATTTCCAATGCGGTCTGAATAATTCTGGACACACACACACACAAAAAAAAAATAATAATAATGAAAGAAAAAAAAATAACCAACTCAAATGCAAATCCATACTGATTCACAACCATTAGCTACATATTAGTTTTTGTCTTTCATCTGAAAATGCTGGTAATTAACGGTTAATATGAGCTCATCTCCATATATTTACACATCATAAACCTCCTACACTGGGCTTTGGAAAGTAATGTTTATGACCACACAAATTTCAAGTGTGTTGGGAAAGTTTTCCAAAGTTCTGCGAAAGGTAAATAAATGAAGTTAAATCCTAAATGTATCTGTCATATTTTCAGCTGTTTATAATCAAACAAAATCAACTGCCTTTGAGGTTGAATGTTTCAACATTGCACGCAAAGGTAAATCTTTTTTCCAGTTGGAAATATTTCCCCTTTGAAATGTTACCATTTCATCTGTGTCCTCAAAATGCCAAACATCTGAGCTTGTCATCTTTAATGTGGAGATATTAAAGTTTATAAGCTTGAGTTTATTGTCTCTCATGATCTGGGAACGGTATGTGGACTTTTTTGTGCTTATGAAAACAAGTTCAGGTGATAGGTTCACAACAAAACTGTGACAGAATTTTGAGACATAGTTTCTTTATAATATGATGTACGACAAATGTGAGGATCATGTCAACATATTTGCAGACGTGCTGTTTTCTCCTGTTTAGGACTAAATTTGTTCATCTCTAATCTAATGGGTGATGTCTGCTCTCCAAGCTTTTATTTTCAATAAACATCTACATAAGTTTTATTTTTTCGTGTGTTTCCTCGCAGGAACTTCTCTGTTGGAAACAAAACCGTCACTGCAGTGGTATTGGCTCATCTCAGTGTGTTTTCTCTGTATGTATAAACTGTACCTCACTGATCAACAAATGCAGGTGTTATCTAGAGATGGACCTACAGTATATGGGTTTTTCTAAGAGCAATGCTGATTTTTAAAAATGTGTTCAAGCAGTGACTGATATCTACGGTCAATTTTTGATATTTAAGGCAGATTTTTTATTTTTTTTTTTGTTAGTTTTTAAAGCAGACTGACTGTAAAATTGACCAGTGCATCAAATGAAAATGTGTTGCCGATGTGAAGAACGCAAAAAACTGGGAAGCAGGGCAGCTGCACACAACAGCAGCACATTATTCTGAGGCTGGGGTACCGATAAGGGAGGGTATACATGACCACAGAGAGAATAACAGAGGCACAGAAGCAGGGTCGGACGCTTGAAGCCTGTCTACACTTCTGTGCTCATAACAGGGTCTAAACGTCATCAATACACACACACACACACACACACACACACACTGGTGTCTTTCATTATACCAAAAATGTATGGAAAATGTTTTGAACCAAACACCCTTGTACGGAAAACACACTGAACCGAACTTTTTCTAACATTTTTTAACATTTATAACTGCTTTAAGTGCTGCCCACACAGGTGCCTGATCAAATATCTTATAACATGTTCAAGTATTCAAATATTGGCTTTCAAAAAAAAAAATTAAAATTAAGTCTGAAAATTAAGTGAAAAGAAATCAATAAATCGGCCCGATATATTGGGCTACGTCTAGTGTTATCATTAGTGGTTTCCCTGCTGAAATCCTGTCATAATAGTTGCATAATAGTTTCTCTGTTTATCCGATATCAGCTCCACCAAACAACAGAAATGCTCCACAAACCGATGAGAGAAATGGCTTTCTGTTTTGTCTTCAATGTATTCAATTTTTTTGCAGTTGGAGCAATAACGGAGGGGCAACTATAAGAAGCAACTCACTGCCACTGAACTCTACAAAGATATGATTTCAACATTATTATTGCACTGAGCACATGTGCCATAATAGTCATATTGCAGGATGTGTGATATCATGTAGCCAAGATGATTGAAGCACATCATGTTTCATCTGAACTAGAGGTGGGTCAGTTCCCAGTTTGCCCAGTGTATCCAGTGTAGAGGCTTCAGATTGATATGGATATATAAAAGGGGACTTGAGTAAAACTGCACCAACAAAGAATATTGATTGAGACGATGCAGTAGGGGAAAAAAAGTCTTGTCAAAACAATGCTTTATAGGTTAAACGGTAATTTTCAACAATTTTTTCCAATATTTTCCTTTATTATTTTATTAGTCGGACATAACGAGCCTTACTACACCCTGAATCATGTGCTTTTCTGATCTCATTTCTTTGCTTTGTAGAGGTATTGCATGTAGTGGTAAAATGGAATATTAAAAAAAAAAAATTAAAAAATAAAAATTCTACACAAGCCCAACTCTAGCTGAGAAATGAGAACTGGGTGACTTTTCTTTTCATGTCAAACTGATACATTGAAATTCTGTTTGATAAAACATCATTTATGGGATGTGAAATACACTGTTAGCAAACCCTGGCAACATGAACCACCAAGATACCACCAACCGAGATAATTCTAAATCCAGTCAAAGAACCAAAAGAGTTACCTACAATCTACCTGACAACTTCAAAAAAAAAAAAAAAAAAAAAAAAAAAGGTTATTAAAAGAAAAGTAACTTCACTCATGAGGAATTCTTGTAGCTATAGAAAGGACACAACAAAACAACACAACAAAAACAGGTATTTTGTCAACTGTATCCTCATGGTGAGTCAACCAGCGTATTAAAACGACCCCATTTCACCCCAAAATCACTTTAGAAAAAGCTCCTCACCTGCTTTTCTGCTCAATGCACTGAAAGTACAAAAGATGGTCTGCACTCAAAAGAATGAAATACACTTCTACAGTTTTTTTTTTTTTTTTTGAATATTTCTTTTCATTTTCTGCACAGTCTCCCAAATAACCTGCTTCTCTCCATAACTGGACAGCTACCCACTATTGTCATTCATGGAAGTGTATTTCCAACCATGAAAGGCTGAAAATGTATCCACTAGAATCAAAGTAGAATAGAATACAAGTACTTTATTAATACCAAACTGGGAAACTGGACTGTAACAGTAGTTTGGCATAGACAACAATGGGAAAGAAAGAAAAAATACAACAATAGAATACAATACAATATATTATACAGTAAAGTGCACAGTGAGATATAGTTATGATTCTGACCATGTTTGATAAAGTACAGAAGGTCTTTACTGTGTCTTTACACACTTTACCTTCTTTGTAGTAAATCCTTAGAATTTTTGTTATCAATAAGCCTTCATGCAAATTTTTTTTTTTTTATTATTATTTGACCTCAGTGCTCATAAAAATACTATTACCGTAATTTCCGGACTATAGAGTGTACCTGATTATAAGCCTCACCCACAACATTTTTAAAGGAAAAACTATTTTGTACATACATAAGCTGCACGTGTCTATAAGATACATGTGCCCAAATTGAAACATGAGACCTTTTCTACTCGAGCGCCCCTGGTGGCCGTTAGAAAAAAATGCATAAATTAACCGCATCATTGCATAAGCCTCAGGGTTGAAAGCATGTGACAAAAGTCGCAGATTATAGTCCGGAAATTACAGTAGTTGGTTAATAAAAAACTAAAAACAATGAATGATGATGTAAAACTACAACAATGCTCTAAATAAAACAGTACAAAAACAAAGAGTAAAAAGTACTAAAATAAATAAACAAATATTTAAATAAATAAATAACACAGAAGACCACAAAACTCATGTGGTGTTAAAAGCCAAAGAATAAAAGTGTGCCTTAAAACCTTGAAGTTTTGGAGAAGAGAAATGTAAGCATCCAGCAGCAGTACACAAATACACAAAGCACAATAAATACAAATGCAAATATACGAGACAGAAGAATACCCTCTTACTCCTAAGACTAAAAAAGCCCCCTTCAAGTTCAGATACTGTTGAAATAAAATAATATAAAACAGTTCACTCATTACCAACAACTAACCATTTTAATAGCTCCAATGTTGACTGTGATGATGTAAAAAAAAAAAAAAAAATCGGTAAATTCTCTCCATCTATAGATGTTTTTAGTCGATTTAAAGGAGTGCAGCTAAATCAGAATACATTAAAAGTCATAGAACATCCCAGTAAACATGCAAACTGGATTTCTTCCTGCGTCTTGCTATGTGTTTATTGTGGAAAGTATTTGCTTACGTGCAGCAGACCACTTTAGCAGTGACAGGATATTAAGATACGTGTAAACAACCTAAAATGAAATGAATACTTAAGTCCAAGAATAGGCTCATCCATCATGCAAATAAGTCAGTCTAGCATTTGCAGCCACTACTTCCTGATAAACGGGTCGTTATTTCCTAAAGGTCCTTACCTCCTGTTTCCACTATAATCCATCATTTTGGCAACAAACACACCAATGCAACAGCACAATGGCGTCCTCAGCCAGTGGCGCTATTTCTACTCAGAGATACCAGCAGGGAGTCAGGAGAGCACAATACCAGCATGCATTTCTGTTGATGACTGCAAATCACAGAGGGAGGTTTGGAAAAGGGGCAGTGAAATCATAGATTCTAATACGGTTGCAGGCACAAGTACACTTTAAGTACACCAAGGTCAACTAATAGCGGACGGTATGAGCGCTCGATGATCCCAGAAGGGAAGCAGGCATAGTGTTTGTGTCTGTTAAAATAAACAGGTCATTTTGCTCACTGGTAAAGGCTTTTCTGAGATGATATAATCATGCTGTTGTCTGATTTCTTATAGGACTTTAAAATACGTATGCATATCTGAGACTGGTGCTAGAAGGTAGGTGATTGTGGCTTAATTTTCCTACTAAAGCAAGTTCATAACGTCCTGGATAATGAGTTAAATTTTGTTGCCTAGGTTTGTTTCTGTTTGTCCGTTCGTTAATTAGCAACATAACTCGAAAAGTCATGGACGGATTTTGATTAAATTTTCAGGATTTGTTGGCAATGGCAAAAGAAAGAACCCATTAACGTTTAGGGGTGATCTGGAAGAAATCCTGGATTCTGGATCATTTTGAATTTTCCATTAACATTGGGGTCAAGGGGCCAAAAATTTTGTTTCTCAGTATCTCGGTTAATTATTGACCAAACCTCATGAAATGTTCAGGAAATGTTCGCTCTGAGACAAGGAACGATTAAGGAGATGATTACATTTTGGAGGTGATCCGGATCACTGTCTGGATCCAGGAATTTTTTAAATGATGATGTTTTCAGCAACCCTGAGTAGACGACTTGGAAGTAACGCGCTGTATCGCAGTAACGAGTCAAGCTGATTCCATGTAAGTGGAAACGTAGCACAGGAATACAGAGTAGAGTAGAGCGGGTACCATGTAGTGGAAATGGAGCCAAAAGTTGTGATACTGTCCAAATAGTTTCAGAACTGACTTTACATGGTGCAGACAGAATATCACGTTATGACACCAAATTTTTTTCTGAAAGCGACTGGTGGTTTAGTGGTTAACGCCACTGACTTTGGTGCGGAAAATGACTGGTTCGAGACCCAGGTGGGCCCTTTACGCTATATATCCCAATTTTTGTGCTGGTTCCAAGCCCGGTTGTGTCAGGAAGGAAAGCCGACGTAAACACCTGTGCCAAATCAACATACAAATGTGATTTGCTGTGGTGACCCCTGAAAGGAAAAGCCAAAAGGAACTTACTTCTACCCCAAAATTTGTTTCTGCACAAAGGAAAAAGAGTTTGAAGTAATAATGTATTTGACACAGTTCAGTTTTGAATATGAAACTGGTTGAGCTGCACGTCCGTAGGAGACACGAGGCCTGGCTGTACTCGAACACTTCACACAGAAAACATCCTACAGTTCTTTACGACTCGGTGTAGCTGCACTACAGACTCACTATCGGCCGAGAAGCTGCAAGGTGCAACATGACAATTTAGTCCAAAACAATAGCTTTTCGAAAAGACAGGCTTTTCCCAGGCCGACCACGGCTACAGATCCATCTCAATGACAAGTCAAGTCTAGAGAGAAAAATCCAAATGAAAGGGGTTTTGCAGAATAATACTGGGAAATGACAAACAAAGAATGAGCGATCGGGGAAGGAAAAGTAATGACACAGTCAGAATTTGAGTTTTAATTAACATCTCAGCTCATTAAGCTCATAATTACACAAACTGCGAGTGCAGCCTTCTTAAATTTGCAAAGTGCCGTGTTGTCATTAGGTGCTTGATGAACCAAAATTCATGTGGATTTAACCTTCATAGCACACCTAGCAGATTTTCATTCTTAAAGTTTTTTTTTTGATCTAATCAGTCATCCGTCCAGTCATATATTCTTCTTTTATGGATCCTTGTCTCTCAGTGGAGTCATTCGTGTCATTTTACAACATTAAATGTACATCAAGAGTAAGGTCCCTGAGAATAATCTGTGACTTCTGACATTTTCCATATGGTTACAAATCCACAGTGCATACTTGTCAGAGAGGGATAATACTAATATATGTCCAAGTAATTTAACTTTAATGGAACTGAATATTATTTCACACGTTACACCTTCTTTTCACAAAACATCAGTCTTTTGTTTTGAAGGGGTCATGTTTTGGTAAACCCACTTTTATTAGTCTTTGGTTCATTTATTTGTGTATTTGGACCAGATAATTTTTTACCTCAGTTAAAAAGCAAAAAGAGTTTATATAATCATCAATTCATACTCCAAAGAAAAAACTGTAAAATGGATTTAAAAAAACCTTTTCATGTTAGGTTCATACATATTTATCCTTCATAAAGCAAATGAAAATAAGTAAAACCATTAAAGCAGTCATATTTTTTCTAAACCTGCTTTTATTCATCATTGGTTCATTTATTTGTGTATTTGGACTCTAATAGTTCAGAAAGTTTGAAGTTGAACCCTCCAGCTGATGCAAAACTGTCTTTATATTCATTTGGGCAAAAACTGAGTGGATTTCTACAATTTTTTTTAATTCTTTCTTAATTTGTTACATCTATAAATAGTTACAGCACGACATTTGCATATATAAGGTCAAGAATTCCCATGAATATTTCTCAGAGTCCGACATAATTGTGCCTGTGCAGTTTAATCAATGATGAATTTAGACCCAAGCAGAGCATTTACAGAAAAAT
>JAPSES010074888.1:0-10133 GCA_029822895.1 Maxillicosta whitleyi | reverse complement strand
ATCCATGTAAATAATTGGTGTAAAATACAGTTTGTCATCTTTTCATGGTCATCAGATATGACCCATTTGAACGTTCAACTGCTCCATAGTTAGGAAACACTGCCATCTTCTACAACATTGATTCACCAGTAAAACCTATGGAGTTGGATCAACGACAATGGATGGACACGCTTGTTTTTACATTCAGTTAATGATACATTTGCTGAAAAAGTAAGTTTTTCTTCCTTTAACTCTGTTTTGATATAATCAACTTTGAATTTACATTGAGTTTGCATGAACATCTAAACGATCTGTGGATTAAATATAGAAAAGTCCATTATTTACACAAAAAACAATAAATAAATAAAAACTAAACACAGAGGATAGTATTCTAAATAAATTGGTTATAAATCAGTTAATAAAGATAGAAATAAAGAAAAAATTAATTTGGGAACTGCTAACAGATGTCTCCATCCACTGTCATTGATCCAGTTCCATGTGTTTTACTGGTGAATCAATGTTGTAGAAGATGATAGTGTTTCCATGGTAACCACGGAGCCTCTAAATGTCCAAATGGGTCAAAACTGATCACCATAAAAGGACATCACTGTATTTTACACCAGTTTTTTTTTTTTTTTTTTTTTTTTTAACATGTACTGATGAGATTAGTGGATGAACAGTTATTAAACCGTTTATATCTGTAGATGTGTTGTGTCACTGGTTACTGGGTCTTTGTGGGTTAACTCTACTTTGCTCTTCTTTGGGAGATTTCATTTTTGAGATTTTTGGATGTCATCATCTGTTCTTGCTTTTCTTATTTTGTTTTTTTTTTTTTGTTTTTTTTTCTTCCCTGCAGACCGTCATGTATTTCCTAACCTTTTTTCCCACAGGGAATTGCATGTTTAAAAAAAAAAGTCAAATCATTCAAATTCACAGTAGGTTTCAACTGTTAATTCTGAAAATTGATCATTCATGTGTAAATAAATGTTCCCCACTTTCATTCAGTTTACTTGTCTTTGGTAAAAAAAAAAAAAAAAAAAAAAAAAAAAAGTTTGAAAGGTAGAACAGTACAATTGTTTTGCACGTTTTAAAACAGTCTTCAATAGATCTGTGCAGAATCAAGCTACAAAAAAATCTGGACAAATTATGGATGTTAAAATCATATATATTCTTACGTTTTCAACAGCTGTATGTATGGATTGTTGCTCATTTATTATATTTTATAACAGTTGCTTCTTGATTGTTTACAAACAATTTTTTTAGACGTTAATATCTCTTCTTTTGTGTATTTTGTTGTAACTTTACATCTTAAGAGGAGCCAATCCTATTGTTTAACTCCAGTTCACTTACAGTTACCTTAGCTATTTTATGTTAATTAAGCAACATCACTGTAATATAAATCAGTAGATGAAAATATGTTAAACAAAAAATATTTTTTACAAGATAACCAGTGCCTTTTCTCTCGTCAGTAAAACAATGCAATCTGCAATGTAGCCTATATGAGCCTCTCATACTATATTCAGTGTAATAGATAGAATAATGAAAATTCTATCCCACTGACAAAAACGTTTTTTTTTTCCTCTTTGATATACGAAAAATGCAGTGATTCGCAAATAAAATGCAGATTTATTTGCCGTTTGCAAATATAACGCTTACAATCCAATCCAGCAGGGGGCGGTGTGAGGATATAATGGGGTTTGTAATCCGCAATTAAAGACAATGAAGAAGAAGCAGCTGCTAAATGGAAACAGAAACACGCTATCAGCCGCTATTGACAAGGTGGGTAGTTTCACATGAATATACATTATAAAAGCAGTCCATCGTTGGTGATTAACCTTCATAACTGAACACTAAAATGACAAGGTCTGTGTTTGGATTTGATGCACGGTACTACTGTAAAATATAAAAAAAGGACGAATAGATTTGCACCGTTATGTTAGCTAGCTAACCTCATTTCCCGTATTAGCTTCTACACAGTAAAGAGAAGATTTAAGTGTCGGTCTTGGTCCTTTTAAGTCACTATGCAACAGTAATAATAGCTTACCTTGAATAAATAACGATGCTTGAAACGAATTAGCACTTGTAATGTTGATTGGCTAATGTTACAGCTAGCTTTATGCTGTTATTGGCTAACCTTTGTAGACGATTCGCTTATGATTTGGTGTTAGGTGTTAATCCATTCAATAATGTAAACCTGGAAAACTACGTGAAAATGGTTCCTTAACTGAGGTTTTATGCAATCCTTAGTGTTTAACAATTTTATTTTCTATATTTAAATCCATTTAGATGCAGTTGCGCAACATGCCATGGCTTTCCAACATCCGTCAATTAAGAGATAACTATATTATTTGATATGAGGTGCATATAAAGTAATCAAGACTACTTTGGACTCGTGATATATTAATAATCCTAATGGATACTTTTGATTAACTCGGTGTTAAAAATTATGAAGTGGTGGAAGTCCTAAGTGTGACTGCAAGGTGAATATACTCTTCTATGATTACATGCATGTAAAAAAGTAAATATCTTGAAATGTTTTATTGTTTTTAGCTGATTTTACTCTTACCTATTCTGATGTTTAAACAATTTCGTAACCTCAGTTATTAACATTAAACGTTAACCATTATAGCTATGTTAAATGTTGTACCTCTGGATGTTCTTAAGTGTCTGACATGTTCTGACCACAATGACAGGCTTCATAAACCTTCACTCAGGACCATATAAACTTTTTATTGCGATAACATTTTTCTCCATATTGCCTGTTAAAGTGTTGTTTGAAGAAACTCATTTACTGTAATTTCTAATGGTCCCTGTAGTGTGTTAGTTATGCTGTTTTTGGATTTGTATTACTGCTACATTAATATCTATGTTGAACTTTACTGCTAGTTATGGGGTTTTTTTTGTGAGTTTAATTTGGTTCTGTCGGAAACTGTTGTATATCTAATCAACAACCACTCTCATATCCTGTAAGATAATCATGTTTGTAACATTGCTGTCCTGTGAGAACTGCATATCTCTAAAAAGTCAATTTTTGATGATTGTGGAAAACAGTCAATTTTAAGCCTTGTTACCATGAATTTTCCCAGTGAATCCCAGTGTCTTAAAACTGTGTATAGCTTCATGGGAGGAGGAAACAGTTTATATCAGCCTGCAAGGGATACTTTCTTCCTCAGCTTATCTCAGATATCTGAAATGAAGACTTTTGGAGGGGGTTTTCACTGTTGTTTTCAAAGTGCAGAACCCTTCCTGTCTATAAATAACTAAAACTATCACACAAATGTATAAAAATTAAAAGTACCACATGTAACTCTCAGATGTTGGGGAGTAGAACTACAAAGTAACATAAATGAAAGTATAAGTTGCCAATACATTAAAATTACTATAATTCACGGCAATGATTATTGCGACAGTGTGTATATAAAATTTTTATAATACATTTATGGTGGTGAGCTGTAATTACTTCTGATTTGGTCATTAATAAATGTGTTTATCCATTGCAGGTGACTCAAAGGAGGCAACTGATCTCCAGGTGTGGACGGAGAAAGAACCAGACGACCTGATTCACCTGAGAGAGGTCAGAGAACAGGGTACAGATGGCTGGGTTTTTGGATAACTTCCGCTGGCCAGAGTGCGAATGCATCGACTGGGGGGAGCGGAGGAATGCAGTGGCTTCCATTGTTGCTGGAGTTCTGGTAAGAATAAAAACATGCACATAACAATAGGAAATCTCTTGATCTAAAGTCATGTTCCTTTGAGAGATCTGAAAAGTAGACCAAGAAATGTATTCAATTAATGTGTTTAAATGAGTAGCTTTTTAATGACTCTATTTTAAAGAGAAGTTTTAATCATTCATTGTTTGCCACATTAATGTTATTGGGATGGAAAGTTTAAGTCTATAAATACTGAGTCTGTAGGATCTGTCCATACTACAATTGTTTGTTTGTAGTTGACTGAAACCTGTAGAACTAATGGCAAAGAATTGCAGTAACTCTGCAGTCTGGCAATTCTGGTGTATTATAAAACTGTGGTGGGACAAACTAAGTTGCCACAATGATAATTAATGGGACATACTGCAGCGGCTGGTCACCACTGTTTGAACAGATAGGAAAATGTAGTTGAATGTTTACTTCATCAATGAGCAGATGTGTTTAACTTTCTTCCAATTGTTGTCAAAATATTATTTATATTTTTTAGGAAAAAAATGACAACTTCCCATCACAATAGAGACTAAGGCCTCCAGAAAACTAAGATAAAACTTGTAAAAGCTTATGAGACATGAAGAAACATTCTGGTTGAATCTGTCTCAAATGGTCAAAATGTGATCTTTTGGGCCAAAGTTATACGAATTTTAAACACTGGAAATGTTTGATTCAGTGTTAGCATAGATTCAGAACAAACTTCTTGAAAACTGAATGAAGAGAGAATGCAGGGTCCATACACCTAGTTGTTCTGCGATTTATTCATGGTTTTATCTTATCGTAAATTTGACAAGAAAGGTTCTTCAAAAATGAATAAATGTGGAGTAGAAAATCATAAAATACTTAATTATGTGGCGTGACTTGATAATTCTGTTCTCTGTGATTTTTTTTTCTCATTATTTTTTCTTGTCAAAGCAATTAATTTCGCTAGGTATTATGTTATGATTGGCTTTTTCGTGAAGAGAAATTGAGCTCTTGATTTGAATAAATGTGGAGCCTTAATATACAATGCAGTGTTTCCTGTGGCAGTGTGTAGCAGGGGGTGCATGTGCCTGTTTTGATCAGTCAGTCGGTCAGGGGCGGCAGTCGCACCATGGAGGTGAGCAGGGCTCGGCCGGGTTCTGTCCTATTTATAATTCTAAGGGGGTAAGGAATAGTGTGGACTGCACTGCTCGAGATGGTACAAATGAAATTTATGCTATATATTCTGTCTTTATTTTGAGTTTCATTGAACCACATTTCAATGCCAGACCTGACATGAAGGAACAGAGGGAAGGAAAAGAAAGAGAGAATAAAGGGGAGATTTAAAAAAAAAAAAAAAAAGGAAGGAAGAAGGTAGCAATTTTTACCTTTTCCCTGCCTGCTGAAGTTTTGCAAACTTTCATCTGAGGGGGCAGGATGTTTGTCCTGGCCTGTTATATATTATACATATAAACTCTAATGCAACAGTGATGTTTTTTTCTATGAAATGTAAGTTGTGATGGATTTTGCTGCAGCACTGTGCTGCAGCAAAACCTTACCAGCAGAAACTCTACAATAATGAGAAGGAAATAGACTGGGAGAAATAAATATTGTCTCATTGAAAATTGCAGTTGTTATTTTGACATGATGTGAAACTGTGTTTAGTGTTCAATCTTAAATTGGACATGAGCTCATGAATTTCTTATTGACACCAGAAGCTGTAGTCACCTATTCTTTGCCTTTCTCTTAGAACGTGAAAAGGTCTCTGAATCACCATGGTTTTTGATGCACTGTATCAGATTTCTTGGTCGAAATGACTCATCAGGGGGCTCGTTGGAATAGGTATGAGTCAATGACATTTGAAAAAAGCTGAAAGCAAAGCATTGGATATACTTGAAGAGTAACTCATTTATTAATGTTCAATCCTGCCATTTAGCTTTGTGAGATTTGACTTTCAGTGGCAACACTCCCTGAATAACCAATGACCAATTTGAACCTATTTAACCTGAAATGATCAACCTGATGTCTTTATAATAAAATGATTTACTAAAGCCATTATGTTGAGGTGCATCAGCTCACAATAAGAAAGAAGGTCAAATAAATGTCATGAAAGTGATGTATTGACTTGTGCTTCAGTAATTACAATGAACTTAATCTTTTTCTCCTTCATTGTTACAGTTGAAGAATATTTATAGAATAATTGCACCAGTGTTCTCCTTGCTCCAAATCCTTTTAGCTCTATATCGCTCACTGATTTTTCTTGCCTCTGGTCAAATATTATTCAAGGAACAACACGGCAGTGATTCAAATCTTAATATGGTCCATCTGATTTACAGAAAGTCATATTGTCATTATTGTGGACCCTACTGTGTTTTGATTTCCTTTAATTGGTTATGTAAGTAAATGCACAAACTCTGAAGTACCAAGACTTTCATGGTACATTTTATACCACTCACTGAAACTAAAGTATTATCACACACCTTGTAGTTTTGATATTAGAAAATACAACTGTCAACAACAGGAACAAGCTATGTATGAGAACATATTCATGGTGCCTGCTAATCTTCACTTGCTCTGTCAGTTGATAGTTTACAGTTTTTGAATAGCCACAGTAAGTAAGTTTCATTTGGCTTTTCCATTCAGGGGTCGCCACAGCGATTCGTATGTTGATTTGGCATAGGTTTTTATATCGGATGCCCTTCCTGACACAACTTTCTGCATTTATCCAAGCTTGGGACTGGCACAGTGAGACACTGCCCCCTTGTGGCTACAGGTATAGATAGGTGTGTAGCGTAAAGGTCCTTAACCAAGGACCCACCTGAGGTTCGAACCAGCAATCTTCCACACCAAAACCAGTGGCATTAACCACTAAGCTAAAAGCACAAATAACCTCAATATCACATAATGAGCAGCATTAGGCTGTACAGTAGTGGTAGAGGCGTCACATATTACCCTTGGTATCGGTTTTCAGTGTTCAGGGTGGTTCAATAACAGGAAGATGAGGTATGATAAGACTTTATCCCACTGTGGGGAAGTTTCGCAGTTAACGGCAGCAACATACAGTAAGAAAGTGCAGAAAAAAGGGCACATAGAAAAACCAGAAATGTTCTGATAGACAATAAAGAATAACAAAAAAGAGACTTTGATAAACTTACAAGCTATGCGATAATACTACTACAAACAACCCATAATGCAGTGTTCTCTGTAATATCCAGGAATTAACTGTTCATTCATTCACTATTTTTCGAAACATGCTCTAATCTCGTGGGGGTTGCTGGAACCTATACCAGCTACTGATGAGTGAAAGTGGGATACATCCTAGATGTATATGGCACAAGGTCGCACCTCTATTGACTGGTGCTGGAATCGAGCCCGGGACCTTTTTGCTGTGAGGCACAGGCGCTATCCACTGCACCACTGCAGAATTAAACTAGTACTTTTAAAATTAAATTTACTGCTGTGTTTTCTTGGGACTCTATAAATACACAACCAATATGCTGGAAGTCAAAATCAGTGGGTGACAGTACATTAGCTACATCCACTTCTTATGTACAGTCCATGATTATCCAGCCATAATCAGGACAATGAGTCTAAAAATATGTGAATGCTACATTCACAAACAACATCTTTAATATCACAGAGCATGTGAAAATATGGATTTCAAAGAACATCCTGCCGCCTGAACCATTACCGCCTGCTCTGTCAATGTCACATTTGACATTGTGTTTTATCAAGGCTTTGTGTTCAAGTGCAGCTGTTCTATTATCATATCAATGTGTGTTAAATTAAATATGTAACACTGTATTTCTCTTTATTTCCAGTTCTTCACAGGCTGGTGGATCATGATTGATGCAGCAGTGACGTATCCCTTACAGGAACAAATGAACCATGCCTTCCACACATGTGGCGTCTTCTCCACCATCGCGTTCTTCATGTAAGTATCTTCATCTGTCTGTTGAAACCCATGGAAAATGTGAAGGACTTGGTGGTTAATGTAGGCATGTGAGAAGAAGTAGTGAAGATTTATATTTTATATGTAGTACATACGGGCAACTACTCACAGCAGCTCACTGATCTGGACTCGGATAAAGATAAAATATCAAATAATTTAAAATACCAGAAGACTAAAGTAAAAAGTGCACAACGACTTATTTAAAAAACAGACAGCAGCGTTAACCTGGCAAGAAAATGTCAAACTATAATAAAAACAAATGATAAACTTAAGTAAAAAGTTAAAACGTGCACAAAGACTTGTTAAAAAACATAATAAATAGAACTAAATCACATATTTAAGCTGTTCCTCATACTGTGCAGACCTAACGTTAGCGGACGTACATTTTTAGACACATAACACACATCCATTGTTCGCAGTGACTCAGGTTTTACCACAGTATTAATGGCCGTTTCTGGATTGTTCTCAGTGGCAGCTGGTGAAATAATTTTTTGATAGGGGCGCGGTGTCCAAGTCAGTTTTCAGCTGCACCATAACCACATATCACCAGTAGGATACATGTACACGCACCACTATTTGAAAATATTAATTAAAATAAAAATACCCAGTATATATTTGCACTGCAGTCGTGTATTTTTTATTTTATGTAAATTTCACTGTCTACCCCTCAAATATACACATTTTGACAAGTGTCTTTTCCACTGATAGTATTGACAGTGCATTTAGACCAGGGGTGAAGGGAGTGCAGGTTGATTACATGATATTAAAATAAAATTGAAAATCAACATAAAATGTAACAGTGATACCAGGTAAGTAGTGATAGCAGGAAACATATGACTTGACTGCTCACTGAACAACTCTACATTTTTAAACTACACTTCAATGCAGATTATACACATTACTCACAGGCTGTATTATTTAGAGCTCATGTATTTAAATATTCTGTAAATACTTCATGTGAGACAGGTGAGGTGGTGCCCTAGCCCCCCCCCTATTCATAAGCCACCACTGGTTATTCTGTTTTCATCAATATTGAGGATAGAATAAATGTAATATTCCAGCTGAAGTAGGAATAATGTTTTTGGTCTCAGCAGTAGAATATAATAAGATGTAATGTGAAGAATAAAAATAGAAATAAATATATTGTTACAGTCTTATGTTTACTCGGCTGTTGTTATTTGTGGTATAAGCTGTAAGATCGACTTTATGACTGTTTTTCCTCACAGGATCAATGCTGTTTCCAATGGCCAGGTGAGAGGAGACACATATGGAGAGGGCTGCCTTGGACGGACAGGTGGGTGTCTTTGAAAACAGTAAAAAAAAAAATAATAATAATAATAATTTTGGCAGCAGAAAGAACACCATTCCAAATATTCAACATGAATAAATTGTCTATTTATGAGAAACACCAGCGATGGCTAAGAAAGATGTTTGACTGGCTTCTTTAGTTTGAAGTTCTTAAGAAGCCAGCTGATAACATCTGTTCAATGACCAGCTTAGGAAATGAATGACTCTGAGATGTAAATGTGTCGCTGTCGTCTGATCCAAATCTCAGAATCAGCTTTAGGAGGAAACTGTCAGTAACAGCTCAAGGGTCTATAAAATGAGTTAACCCATAAGGACCCAGTGTTACTTTTATGACAGTTCCCAAATGAATTTCTCTCCATATTTAACTTTCCTTAAGTGGTTTATCACCATTTGTTGTAATATTATCCTCTGTATTTTCTGTTTTTTCATTGAAAATCAGGTATTTTCCTATATTTAATTTACTGATTATGTAGATGTTCATAAAAGCTCAGTATAAAGCTGAGGGTTATTATATCAGAGAAAACAGAAGAAAAAGTGACTTGGTCAGCAAATCTATCACTAACTGAATAGAAAACCCACTGTGTCCTTCCACTGTCATGGATCCAACTCCATGGATTTTACTGTTGTAGAAGATGACGGTGTTTCCACGTTAACTATGGAGCCTCTGAATGTTCAAATGAGTCATATCTGATGACCATGAAAAGATGAAGAACTCTATTTTATACCAATTATGTGCATGTATTGATAGGATTAGTGGATCAAAAGGTATTAAACAGTTCCATTAGTAGATGGTTTAGTCAGACGGTGGAGGTTTGGTCTTTATGGTGAGGCATACATTGACCACATCACACCAGTTCTGAGGTCTTTACACTGGCTTTCTGTCTCTCAGCGGATAGACTTTATGATACTTTTGTTGGTTTATAAAGCTCTGAATGGTTCCAGGCCTGAATCCGTCAGTGACCTCCTTTTACCGTATGAACCATCCAGACTACTCAGGTCCTCTGGCAGTTTTGTTTCTTGTCAGAACCAAAAAAAGAGCAGTAACTTTTGTTTTTTATGCCCCACAAAACTGGAACAAACTACCAGAAAACTGCAAATCTGCTCAAACTCTCAATTCTGTTAAAGGTGCCCTATTATGCCTTCATATACTCCAGTTAAAATTGTTCTATGGACTATACAAAACATGTTCATGAAGTTCCCTGCTCAAAATTATCCAAAAAAAAAAGTTTCTCCAG
>JAPSES010074887.1:0-10134 GCA_029822895.1 Maxillicosta whitleyi | reverse complement strand
TAGAATTTGTCATTTCTTTTTGCCTTTTGTTCACCTTTATATTCTATTTCTACTTCTGTTTGAAATAATCTTCCTCCTCCTCCTCTTCCTCCTGCTGCTGCTACAAAATAACACATCTCTTGTGAGTAACTGTAAATACACTTTCTTTGTTTGTTTCTCCAGAATAAGAATAAGGAAGGGGACGTTGGTGCTGGATCCGTTCATTCAGAACATCCACATTATCTTTAATAACTCACTTTTTCTATTCCCACATTCTGCTCTCTTTTCTTTTTATACTTTGTCGTCCCAGAAAGAGGTAAAACAGTCGGATAACATCTGCCCTCTTGTCTTGAATTACTTACGACTGAATAGACGGTAAAAACAGCCGGTTGTAAACTTTTTTCCTATTTTCTTTTCCAGGAGATAATAATGGATGGCCTCACCTATTCGACAAGTATTTTGGGATGCCGAGCTTTAACGTCAGAACCAAGTCCAGCGTATGCCGTAAGTAATGATTGTTTTGTGTGAAAACTGCAGATTTTTATTGTTCATTTCTTGTTTTCTTTCTTTTGCTTGTTCTTTTTTGTGTGTTCAGTAGATGTCCTCAGTCATCTGTGTTATATATATATATATATATTTTTTTTTTTTATTTATTGAACTACCTAAACCTCCGATGTTGGGAACAGAAAACGAAGAGTTATTAAGAAAATTAATTTACTTGAATCAATAACAGAAAATGATTACATAGTATATAACATGCTGTTACAGTGGGATCAGATGTGGGTAAATTTGAGTGTTTTTGTTCAATATTATTATTGGTAGAAGTTGTTGAGGTATTTTCAGATGACTAATGGCATATTTGTGGAGATTGGCTGGATTTTATGGGCTTACACAAACTTTAGAAACAATCTGTGGGACTGACTGAACAAGGCAAAAACAAATAAAATCCAATGAATCACTTCAAACCTTTAAATAGAAAACATTCTGGGAATCAGTCAAAGCAAGAAAACATTTATTGGCTTTATTTATTTTCATGAGCACTGCCAAACGGGAACTTAAATAATAGTCCTTTTGTATTTTTAACATTCCTGTCTTTGTATATTTTATTGACTGAGTCTCTTTGACTCCTTCATCATTTTATTTTTATTAAATTTGGGCAAATATCACTGTTTCCAGAGCATTAAAACATCATTAAACATGTTTTATTTGGTTGTTTGTTTGTTTTTTACCAAACACTTGGTAATTATTACTGATGGGGAGGCCGTGGCTCAGGCAGTTCAGGGGGTCGTCCAATAACCGAAGAGTTGGTGGTTCAAATCCTACTCTGTCCTTGTCATGTGCCTTGAGCAAGATACGTCACCCTCTTTGGCTTCGGTGCTGCTCCTCACACCGGTGTATGAATGTGTGGTGGTGGTCATGGGGGCAAATTGGCAGCCACACCTCCAGGGCTACAGATGTAGTTTATCACCACTAGAGTGTGAATGTGAGAGCGAATGAGTAATGGATCCACTATATGGGGTTTGATTATGTGTTCATAGAAAAGCGCTCTATAAATCCAATCTATTATTATTATTATTATTATTATTATTATTATTATTATTGTTATTATAGGGGTGGGCTCTTTTACAATCTGGCAACAAAGGGGCATGCAAAAATAAACATGTTTATGTGTTTTGATGAATAAATAATGACCTGTTTGACACTGCTTAACCCATAAAAACCCAGCTCTGCTTTTTTGTCAGTTCCCAAATGGATTTTTCTCTATTTTCTTTTTAGCCTTTTTTAAAGTTAAAGGCAAATATCTGTTCATCATTGTTATGTCTCTAAAAAAAACTTGAAAACCATTCAACACTTTCCCTCCAGTCTAATTGCTTTTCATTGGTGTATTTTGATCATTCGTTTTGCCACCTGTCTGTGTATCATCACTCTTTTTTTCAATTATTTTGTCTCTAAAGATGAACTGGAAAATCATTCAGTGTTTTGTCACTAAACCTGTGACAGTTTATCAGTTTTGTGTTAAAGTGGAGCCTTTGGCTCCTCAGGTTTTTGCTCATTTGTCTAAGTCCCAAATTTCTGAATCTACACAATGTGACTGCTGTCAGTGGCCAAAAGCAACGGAACTGAAATAACATCATAATTTCCACATCTACATTTTGACGGGGGGGCGCATTAGCCACGTTCTAATGTAGACATCTCTAGCCTAATGATCAAAAAGCATAAGGAGATGAAGGAATTATTTTTCAGCATGTTTTGAACTCATTAGAACCCATTGTCATACAGTTAAGGCTCTCTTACATCCAGTTGTGCGTGGTACTACGAGTGGTTTTCGTCGCAAAATTGGGTAAGGTAGTGAAATGCACGCAAGTGGAAAGTACTTTTTTTGGTGGTTGCAAACACGATGCATAGCACACGGCCTGAAAACTGGCCAGCCAGTTTTTCACTAGGACCTGGCTGTGACAATTAGCACGCCTGGGGCACGCTCAGAGTTCACAAGTTCAATAGGCTCACAGGTAACGCAGCAAAAAACATGCAACAATTCCGGGGTATTTTCCCACGAAGGCGTTCCTACCACCAAGAGGCTCTTACTTTCCACTTGCTTTCAATGTATGTGTTAACCAAAAAAAAAAAGGGGGGGGGGGCACTTCCTCGGTGCGTATTACCTACTTCCAAAATGCGTCTTGAGTATTGCTACCGTACTTGTGAAGTACGTCACACTCAGACGACGAACGTGATCAGCACGATAAAAAGTGCGTCAGAAGTAGGCGGTCCCGAGCAGCTCCTGCCAGCGCTGCATCATGGTCTTCCACTTCCTGTTCAACAACAGCTGTAAAAGATGACGGCGCCTCCTTCTGGGTAGTGCCATATTGGATGGAAACAGTGAATGATGAACAGACTCAGTGCACCCTCTGATATTAGTGGGATTTTACCTGCGTTCTAACAATTTGACGCATGATTGTCTTGCTTAACACTTCCGTGCTCCTTAAGTTTCTCTTATTTTGTAAGTACGATTTCTGAAAACGTACGCTTCGCTTGTAACTCACGTCCAATTCTCCCTCTCATTGTGCGACAGAAGTACAGATCTTACGTTCTTCTTCCTACTTCCAAAAGGCGTACAGAACACTTGCGCTCCTCACTTTTTGAGCAAGACACGCCCACTCATTAAGTTCTTACTACATACTTCCTTTCCGATTGAGTTTTCACCCTGCGACAACTCCACGCTTGACAGGAAATCCGAGTCCGCACGATCTCTAAACACGCATGACGGGATGTACACACGTGTCAGAACGCACTCTTATTGTTTTCTTCCATCATATAATAATATATGAAGATGCGTTATTTTCATATCCACTTATTTGCAGCGATGATTAACTCACTAATAGCTCATTACACATGAATGTATTCTGCTCACACGGTGTCCAACATGGTGCTCTTTACAGATATAGAAACACTCTAAATAATTAATAATGTGGTCAAATCCCCAGGTGTCGCCACGAATACCACTGAACGTTTTACTTGTGCCGTTGAGCTGCTTTGCTCCACAACATGCTTTTTGCATGTAAACAAACCATTTAGAGCCACAATTCTCTGAGCAGCTTTTCCCATTAACTTCATCAGGTATTCCCACAGCTTGTTTGGAATGTTAAATATGACCTTCAGACAACATAAAACACCATGTGGATCAATTTACTTTGGATACATGAGTTTCATCAGATATTTACAATTTCTGTTTCATTTTCAGTGTCATTTGTTTTGTCGGATTTGAGTTTGATATGAAAAGTTTATGCAAATTTATGTCTCTCTAACATGGATATTTTGCGATGTGCATATTTGCTTCATCTGATTTCCACTTGGTCCTCCAGGGGGTTCGTTCATGTCAGAGCCCATCCTGGTATAGGCGGGGGGGGGGGTACGCTCTGAACATCACAGAGCTCATATATAGACATAACCAGTGTTGGGCAAGTTGCCTCCAAACTGTAATACGTGACAGATTACTTATTACTGTATTTAAAAGTATTTCCTTACCATATAATATTACTGTCTTAGAATTGTAATGTGTAACACATTACCCCCCCCCAACACCGATTGCTAACCCCTTGCTCTGACACAGACGCTACCCCTGCTCCAAAAATTATGGACTGTTACCCCCAATATCGGTATCGGCTTTGGCCCCAAAAATCCCATATTAGTCGGGTTCTAATTTATGTGAATTTACTAGATAATTGTGACCACTGTAAATGACCAGTGCCTGATTCCACCCCCCATGAGGACCTCAATTGCTGTGTTGATTTACTTTGGGATCTTTAACACCTAGTCCTACTAAGAATTTTGTGACCACTGTAAAAAGAGTATCAAACGGTATTTAAATTAAACTTATCATAAGTATAACATTGGTCCAATAGCAGAGGGAAAGTTATGCTTTAACGGACAAAGAATAAGTTTGAATACATTTGTGCTGAATATAATGCCATGTGAGTATTTTTAAAGCATTTTTCTAAAAAAAAAAAAAACACTGGAACTAATGTACTATTAAGTCTATATTTTAAACGTTTTGTGTTTTTTTTTTTCCTTTTTTTTTTTAATCTAGATGTTAACATTCCCTTGGCCAGCCCCACTATTTTTCAAGCTGATTCAGTTTGTTTCCCTGCACATTACGCTCTACTTTCCTATTACTGTGAAAGTATGGGTTGAAATCTATGCCCCCCAGTGCCTTGATTTTAATAATTCACAGAACAGTTGAATGGTCGTTAGAGACTAAAAAGGTGATATTTTTCAAACTATCAGTATCTGTATGTGAGTTTGGCCTCTTATTTCCACCTTCACCTACAGGTCTTTTATTACTTATTAACACGAGTTACATAATCTGAATGTTTTCTGTCACTGATATCTGGAACACTGAGGAAAAACAATTGACTTCACAGGAGTTAAACTCATTAGATTTGACACGGATAACTGGTTTTAATAACCGATGTGTTCCGAATAAGAATCCATGGTATTTTCATCACTGTTCTGACAAAATACACTCGTCTTTTTTTTTTTTTTTTACAAAAGTAAAGCCCTGTAGATTTTATCTGATGTCCTACTTTGTGTTTTGAGCTTAGAATATTATAAATCCAGATGCTGTTGATGTCTGCGCTGTCTTTCCTAATGTTGTTTGTCCTAGAAATCCGTATGTTTTGTACCAATCAATGACATATCATTCACATAGTCATTGCAGGGCTGATGTAGAAGGAATGAGTGGTTGGTTTTCTACATTTTTGTCCACATGATGATTTATTCATAGAAAGACACATTATAGTTTTGATTATCATGTAAATTATTTTGACTATTATTTCTACCCTGTATCAACGCGCCAAGATTCAATCGATTGGAAAGTGAGTTTCTCACTGAACGAGTAATTTTACACAAACCCAAACAATAAATAGAAAAGAAGAAGAATAGGACTGGATTTATTTTTAACTAACGATTGTGTATAAGTGATTTGGGACAAAGATAGCTTCAAGGAAAAGGTCTGTTCCACTAGGAGAAAAGAAAATGACTGTGAAATAAATGTGTAAAAATCAATGGTCCTCAAAGATATAAAGGGATTTCAACGTTTCACCTTCAGAGAAAAGTCAAACGATTCTAAAAATAATGGATGTATTTCAATTGGTAAAAGGTAAAGGCAGAAACATATTCAAGAAAAAAAACGAAAGCATTATTATTTATCTGTAAGTGATTGAATTTCAAGGACTCTGGTTCAAGTATTACAACACGGGTACATTCACACAAGCCTAAATGAAATTAAAAAAGTACGAATTAACTCTTACTAACTCATAAAAATCCAGTGTTATTCTTGTGGCAACTGATTTTTTTCTGATATTAAACGTTTCTTAAGTGATTCCTTATTATTTATTGTGATATTATCTAATTTATTTTTGTGAAAATCAGGCATTTTCTTACATTTAATTTAGTTTGTTCATTAAAGTTCAGATTAAAGTTAAAGAAAACTGAAGAAATAGTGGCAGAACTATCATTAACTGAACATAAGAACAAGTGTGTCCATCCACTGTCATTGATCCAACTCCATAGGCACCGTTTCCATGGTAACGACAGAGCCTCTGAACATCCAAATAGGTCTGATGAACATGAAAAGACATCAAATTGTGTTTTACACCAGTTACTTATAGGATTAGTGGATCAACAGGTATTAAACCCAACCCTTTAGATCAGTATGGCTTCGACCTGTGGATATTTGGGTCTTTATGGGTCAAAACCATCAAACAACAACAAACATCTGTAAAACTTAACCCATAACAACCCAACGCATCTTTTGTAGTAGTTCCCAAATAAATCTCTCACTAGATTTCATATTTTTAAAATGATTTATCACTATTTATTATCATATTATCCTCTTTATTTTTTTTATTTTTTTATTTTTGCAGTGAAAATCATGTATTTTCTTATATTTCACTATTCACTAAAAGCTCTGATTAAAGTCGAGGATCATATCAAAAACAGAAAACTGGAGAAAAAGTGATTTTTCTCAGCAAATCTATCATTAACTGAACATAAACCCAGTGTGTCCATCCACTGTCATTGATCCGACTCCATGGGTTTTACTGCTGAATCGATGTTGTAAAACAGGGGTGGGTAATTATTTTCCCTATGGGACCACATGAGAATCTTTGAGTGTTATTAAGGGCCGGATCAATACACTCTGCTCAATATAGATCTCTATATATACTTTACTATAATATGATGATGATATATATATCTCTGTATATTTTCAACACACCTCTATTAATAGGTATTGCTATTTTTCCCTATGTTTTGTATTATGTTTGAAATAAACTGAAACTGAAACCTGAACTGTAATATTTGCCCATTGTTTCTGTTTTATATTTGTTAAAGTTATAATGTGCATTTTTCAGTGTCTGTATTAATATATAATTTGGATGCGTGTGAAGTATGTACAGCATTAAAAACTCATTTTCAGGGGAAAAACACCTTTGATAAATCTAATTTACAGAAAATTAATTATAGACGTGGCCAGTAGTTAATAATAAACTGAAATCAGGTTTCATATTTATTTTATTTTTAAATCACTGTGACTTTAACCTCTATCTAATTAAGTGTTGGGTATGTTGTCCATAATTAAAGAATATTTTGTATTTGATTATACTCAATTTAGTTTAGTTTATTATTATTATCATTATTATTATTATTATAGTTATTATAATATAAACAACAACAATATAAATTATATTATATTATTATTATTATCATTATAGTTATTACACAGTTATAATATGAATAATAGAACAAAAATTAGCGAGTAACACTTTAATTATATAGAAGTTTCCAGTGTTTTACCAGATTAAAAACATAATACTTTTATTTTATATATTCATACTGTTTCCCATGAAGGTGGAATAATTTTGTTTTCAACAAATTCCTCTTTTTATTCCTATTTATATATATTTAAAAAAAAAAAAAAAGTAATCACATGTCTCTTGTTACAGTTTGCTGTATGTATCAAGAATAAATGACATTAACACAATCATTTCAGAATAATGGTTACAAATATTTTATTCCAACTTTCATGGTCAATAGAGTATTTGATGTATTATGGGATGTTTTAGTGCTGAATGTTTCTGGAGGGATCGTACTGTCTGATGAAGTCTGTCTTAGGGGAAATATTGAATATTATTTTAATTTGTCTATTTATGTTTATGTTCCCAAAATCACTATGAAGTCCAGTGTAAATGGATGTGATTTACATTTTTGTCATGTTCTGTTTTTGGTTTACAGTATTTTACAATAGTTTGTGGACTTTTGCCCATTCTAGATTCTGTTGTGTTTTGTTTTTTGTTTTTTTTCATTTAACTATTCAAATTGTCAGAAGGGATGAATCTATACCCGTATTTTCACAAGTGTTTTCCATTGTATGATGTAAGATGTGAAAGTGATTATTATTCAAGGCTCAAAATTGCTTTTGCAGATTCTTATCAGAATTGTTGACATGGTAGTAAGTGTTCTTGACCATGTTATCTCACTGTGACCAGCAATTTTATTGTATTATTTTTTTTTCCTATTTGAGGTTTTTTTGTTTTGTTTTGTTTTTTTAATGGAAAAAATCCATCCTTTTATGTGAAGACTATTGAGATCACATCAGAGGTGATAACACTTTGCATAAATGAATAAATGAATCAACACTCTAATCTTGTTAATAATCAGACCACACGGTGCTGGAATCATACATGCAATCATTTCTTTTATGTAGAGAAAAGCCTCCAATCAGTTTGTTCTAATGTACCATTCTGCTTTGATTTTCCTTATTAGTCAGATTGAATGGCTGATAAATAATGATCATACACTTAAATGCTATTGCTTTATGAACCTATTCCCCCGTTTTATGGATGCACAAAAGGCAAAACGATAGCAGCACTGCCTAGAGTAGTGTATTACACGTTATAACATCAGAACTATTCATTACAGGAGCATGCACTTTGCTATTATGTACCTCTGGATGTTCTTTTTATTAATATGAGACACAATGAAGTGCTTTGAGTATGAAGTGCGTTCTATAAATACACAAGTAGTAGCCTCTGTGATGTTATGATGTTAAATCCAAAAAGTAGCCATTATTTAAAACGCCTCACTGATTTAGTTCCACGAAGAATAATCAAACCATTTGCAGAAATAATAGGTACATTTATACATTTCTGTAAACCACAGATACTTATAATACAGCTCAGTAAAGCAGAAGAGCCTTTATTGGCATTTAAAATGTAATAATTGCATCTTTATGTGCCTTTTAAGTGTAGTAAATTGTAACTGTATGGGGTAGGTTTGGCATTACTGAAGTTAATACACAAAGGCAGGTTCTGAAATATAACCCTAAATATGGCTTAAGCACCTTTAGATGAAATAGAGGAGCAAGAAGATGTGAAAACTAAAGCATTTTCTGTAGTTTGAGTCAAAAAAAAAAAATGACGTGGAAATAAGGATTAAATATGACCTTTTTGTTGTTTTTTTATTTTTAAGTTATGCCAAAAATATTTATCCAAAAAGATGCTTTCAGTTTGTTTATGATGAGGAAAACATCGTAGTGTGCTTTAAATGTGAATAAATAACTCTCAAGTCATCTATAAAAACCGTTATGAGCATAAAATCCAGCGTGCACAGCCTAAACGCACTGTGATGGATTAAAATACTGTACCGTTTCACATGCACATGTATAGAAATGTTAACATGAGATAATATGAAGTAGTTTGTGAGAAAAATAAAAGATGTTTTTGGGTTTTTTTTTTTAGTTTCCCCTGAAAATTGCACCAACTGTTGAGCTATTAAGGAAAGAACAGAAAAGACACTTATTACACACACAATTAATTTCATGGAATTGGATCAAGTTCATATATTTCCGTCGTGAAGGTTACGTCCGTGTCAAAAGCGGAAGTGGATTGTCTTTTTTCACCAGAAATATTGCATCTAATCTCTCCCAGCGGGACGTTATATCGGACATTGAAATGGGTTTGATAATGAGGTTCACTGTGACCCGCGGGTTACAGACATGAAGCTGGTAATGGAGTCGGCTGGATTTTATCGTCAGTCGTGCTGAGGAGAGTGTCGATGGAACAGCAGGTTGAGCTTGGTATCATAAAGCAGGACTAAAGGCTTTAGAGGCAGGTTCATCCCGCAGACTGTGCGTGTGTGGACTACACGGACAAAAGCATGTGGACACGTTGAATTAAAGGCGTTTCTTTTCTCACTGGGATCCAAAACAACCATGACTGATGTCAGAATCTAGTTTTATATTGGGATTAATATAAGCCACTGGATAGCGAAGTGGTTAACGCCGCAGACTTTGTTGCAGAAAGTTGCCAGTTTGAATCCCAGGTGGGCCCTTGGGCGAGGCCCTTTACACTATACATGCCTATGTACCTTTTAAGTGGCTTTGGATAAAAGCATCAGACGAATGTAATGTAATGTAATAATGAATATCATTGCATGGGTTCATTTTCTTTAAAGAGCTCCTTCCTTCTAAAAAACACTTTCAGTAGCTCTATTTACAATGTGGTGGGTCATAGATAGATAGACACCAAGAACAGACATGTCATGTTGAAAGTCAATTCTAAATAAAAATAGAATAGAGAACAACAGGCTGAATAAGTG